>JARJDW010002344.1:0-21750 GCA_030264715.1 Adinopsis sp. GC000173
AGTTAAAAATTTACTTTAAATTTTTTTAACACTTTTACTTTAGCTAGAATCATGAAATTCGGATATGTTATAGAGGGGGGTACCCTAATAATTTTGCTCTAAACCGGACTTCAATATCTCAAACCGTTTTGAAGTTATTAAGGTTTATCGATTTTGACATTTACCCCCCTACCACCCTTATGCGAAGTGATATGAAGCTGAAAATCTCCAAAATTGATTACACAATATTAAGGAACATTTTTATGGATTTTCAAAGAAAATGGTTGCTGGGGCCAAATCCACCTCTTATACCGCTAAACCCTTTATAGGTATGTATAATATTTAATCAAAGAAAATAATTAGATTTTGAATTGACTAACAAATCATGATCGTTTTTTTTTTAATTTAAAAAACTGATTACATTTCTGCAAAACCAAACACTAAAATTAGTGTCTTCGGGTACATACATCCCGTTGTGGCGAAGCCATTTTTGTGACTCTGATTTTGGTGAAAACCGAATTAGTGACAGCTGTTTTGGCGATAGCCAATTTTAAATAATGAATTATAAAATTATTTATAAGTCACCTAGTGGGTGGTAGTAAATTTGTCTTAACCTATCCTAATGTTGTGCCATCTAAAAGTTACCATAAATAGCAAAATCGCTAAAGAACAATACAACAAGTTTAAAATTAGCTGTCGCCAAACCAGATTTCGGCAAATCGGCCTCGTCAAAATGGCATCGCCAAATCTATCGTAACCAATAATTAAAAATCTTTATTGCAAATGACACTTATTCTTTAAGCACAAAATGATATGGATGTGGTGGAATTGAGTAGCAGCATTACATACTTGCTTGCAGTGTTTATAAACTTGTATTTTTTTCAAAATTTACATCGAAAATGTGAATTGATAAATGTGGCTTATGAAGAATGTTTAATTTGCTATGAACACACTTCCAATCGACGCGTTATTGATTTCAATGCAAAGTATAATATAACTATATTATACTCTTAAATATTGCAATCGCATTTAGTGCAACAGTCTATACATTTTTTAATCATTGCTCCAATGATTTTCCATTATGTTTTATTAATATTAATATTTAGTATTTGCCTTTCAATTTTTCTAAAGGTCGCCAAATAACATTTTTGAAAACAATCTTTTTGGTAACATCTGCGCATGCTGTTATTGTGATAACCAATATTCTAACTTTTATAATGTTTAATTATGATATTCTTGCATACCATGGAAAAGAAATGTGTGGTATTGTAAAAGCAATACCATTAATTGATAACTTTGAGGAACGAAATGAACAATTAAAACATCTGGCAATTTATCACAACTGTGTTATTACGTATGTACTACTTACAGCTTTATTGCATTGTACATTGTGCAACAAAATAATTCCTACATTTCAACCAAGTATTCTAAAGTTTCCACCGCAAATCATTATCACTCATTCAAAAATCCGGAAATTGGACGTCGATACTAAAATTACGACTACCGAGACTTTGATACCTAAATCTCAACTCCTTAATTCGATTTACAATTACGCGATGGCCGAAATGGAGACGGTAGAAATATTCGACTTCCGAATCCTAGTTCCCAATTCCCTACTTCTTAAAAAACTTCACATACCTAGAAAAATCTACGATCTTTCAAGCCTCGTACGTACCCTCTTAAATTAAAAAAAAATGTGGTGCAAATTTTATATATTGGGTTGGTGCATAATTATAGCGGATTGTAATCTTATGATAATTGGCGTTTTTTATTATTTTTCATGAAAGTATACTTCTTTCTTTCAGGAATAATAATTTGTATCAAAAATCATCTTTATATTCACCACATTGAGAAAGGTTGGAAAGCGGCAGTCATTTCACAATTTCAAAAAACTTTTGGGCGAAGCAATAATTAGCAAAAGTCATGTTGATGGCTCAAGAAGTTCAAACCGGCGACACAAATCTTGCAAATGAAGAAGGAAGAAATTGGCCATTGGATTTCGACGATAAGGCACACCTCTATCAAAGTGGTAAAGGATAATATGACAAATATGAATATGATTTTCGGTACGCATTTTTGTACCTGAAAGAGAGAAGATTACAGAAAAAATAATAAACAAAACGCAAATTTTTGTAAGAAAACAATGGCGTGAAGCAAAGTCACAATAATTATGCCCAAACCCAATGCTTACTTGCTTTTCTACCCATTCAAGCATTTCCCCTACAGCAGTGTTTCCCAAAGTGTGGTACGCGTACCCCTGAGGTTACTTAAAGTACTTGAAGAGAAGAGCTAAACAGTATTACTGGTACATATAATGCATAATTTTATATGGCGCTATTTGAATTTAGTAATTTATAATCATGTTAAATAAATAAATATTTCCACGTATTGCCCGGAAATGCACAATTAAGTAAAAAAAATATAAATTCATAATTCAATCCACATCTTATATAAAGATATCCATGCACGTTTTAATCAAAAATGTTTATTTAAGAAAATAAAAATATAAACGCAAGAAAATTGTAATCTTAAATGTAAAAAATCAGTGCTCACTCGTACTTTAATTCCTTTAACACTTATAATATAATATAATCAGCTCATTCGCACTGTGTAAAATTTATATCTACGATTTATATTTTCAAATTCTAACAAAAAAAATGTAAAAAGATCTATTGATATTAACTTTGTATCAACAAGACAAATCTGACTGGTTTCCGACAAGTTGTCGATTTTGGCTGCTAAAGCCTCGGTCACACGACGCTGGTTTACTAGCCGCTAGCGGCTGCTTGCTGTTAGCAGCTATCGTGTGAACCCTTTTACACGCTGGTACCAGCGCCAACCGAGTGATTTTAGTAGCAGCTAGTAGAGTTGGGGTGTCCCAACTTTGCCAGCGCTAGTTGCTTGAGTCAGTGAGAGCACAACCTTAAAGTGAATCCAGCAACAACAGTGTCAAAATCGAGAGAGGGCCGAGCAATCAATGATTAATAATTAATTTTTATTAAATTGTCTATTTTATAGAAAAAACATCAAGCCAAGCGAGTACATCCCCGCATGTTACGAGATATTCCTAGCAACGTTATTGTGCAACTAATTTTTAATTTTTAAGCATTTGTAGTTCAATCCAGCCTATATCAGTTGAAACTTTAGCAAACATTCCAGGATAGCCTCTAACGCCGCATTCTTTTAAACTCCATAATACAACACCAATTTGAACTCTTTCTTTTGAATTGAGAGGACCACCGGCGTCACCCTTAAACAAATATTTTAATTATTTATCAAATATTGTAAGATTTCTCAAGTATGAGTGTTCAAAAAAACCAACAATAACATTTGTGAAATTTTAACTGATCATTGCCTCCTCTAATATCTCCAGCACAAATATGATAAGCTTCATTAGTAGTCCCAAGAATGACGTTGTTACATTCAAGATCTGTAAAAGTAAACGCTTCAAGACGTTGCAAATACTTTTTTATAGCACCACCGCGCACTATTTAAAAAAATCATTATTCAAATATATTGCAAATTAAGACAAATTTTTAATGTCTTACTCTCGATGATCCCCATCCAGACAAAGTGGCGTGTTCATGCGGTGTAAATGGCTCGTACAATTTTGGCAGCTTTACTGGCTGCACTTGTTCAATAAAGGTTATATTATTTTCCAACTGCAATGCAATAAAATAACATTCATTGATATACTAATTGTTACTTAATTAGCTTACCGTTATCACGGCAATGTCATGGGGATGAAAATGAAGACTTGCATAGTCGGGATGATACGGAACACGTTTTGCTCTAATGGAACTGGTATCGTCATCAGTTATATGAATCAGCCCAAATTGAATTGAAAAATTGCTTGGCTTTGGTGTTCTACAATAGAAATTAATTTGACACATAGTGATGAAATATTTTCCTGGTATATGGTACATAACTTCCATATACACATTGTGCTGCTGTTAAAACGTGATTTTCGTTAAAAATTGATCCTCCATAAATGTGCGAATTATTATACCGAACAGAGACCTTAAATATATGTTATAATATATTTAGTATTCAAAAACGAAAGTGAAGTCAGTACAATGTAGGGAATTTCACCTTCTTTAACGTTTACTCCATTTAAAATTTTTTGATAACGTTGTGTAAAAATTGAATAACAATATAACTGTATAATATTATTACAAGTGATCTTTTCTGTAATCAATAAATTTAATAATGTACCATTTTATATCTACATTCAGAAAGGTGAGCCATATAAAATAATAAAACATTATTTTTTGTAAATACTTGAGGAAGTACTTAAAAATCCGCGACTGACTGAGTTTCTAATACAAAGCAATAACTCCATAAAAAAATAATTCGTCTTACGTTGATTATTCTTTTCAGTTTACTCTAATAAAAGTATTTTAATTTATGCGTATTATTATTTATATTTTTAATTTTATTTATTACATTCTTGTAAATATCAGAGCATATTCTTTGTTAGGGAGAAAAGAATATAAACCGCATTTTTTATGTTATTCCTAAACAATTTGTGAATTATAGGAAATTAAATTGATTTTCACTGTGTTCACATATATTAGTAACCATTTGGACAAATAGGAGAACATCCAATCTAGAGGAACAATTCTTAAAAAATACTATGTATTAGTTTTTACGTAATAAATGTATAGGTAGCATATACTCTATTACTGTACATTTACTAAAACTCAGATAGTAGTGCAATACAACAAAAAGATTCAATTACATAAAAACGTTTTAGGTCTTGAAGCGCGTGTCAATTAATTACAAACATTTTTACGTTATTCAATTAATTTTTAAGGATTTGATCTTCAATCCAGTCGACGTGAGGTGAAACCTTAGCGAACATTCCCGGAAATCCCCTAACACCACATTCTTTTAAGCTCCACGACACTATACCAATTTGCACTTCTTCTTTTGAGTAAAGAGGGCCACCAGCGTCGCCCTTAAAAAAAATTATGTTTTACATCACTGGAATTTGGAAACATCTAAAATTAGACATTTTGTGTGCTTTTTTAAAGTACTACTGCAAGAAGTAGAATAAAGCCAAGAATAACAATTAGTGACATTTTGTCTGCTCTTACGTCGCACTGTCCACTGCCTCCTTTGACGTCGCCAGCGCAGATATGATAAGTTGAATTCGTAGTCACCCAAATGACGTTATCGCATTCTGGATCCGTAAAAGTAAATGCTTCAAGACGTTGTAAATCTTTCTTCATCGGACCACCACTCTAAGCAACAATAAATTATTTTTTTACTGCTTTTGTCTGGCAATACGGCATAGATTTTTGTTTGCAATCCAGAATTATTGTAAATAGTCGTCATTACTCTAATATTTTGATTTTTGACTTTAAAATAAGCAAATTTATTTATAAAAATACATTTGCAATTGCAGTTATTATATTTTTTGTTTTTTACTTTGCTGAACGTTTTTCAAAAAAGTCTAAAATCACGAAAACGCTAGTCATATATTACTGTATAGATTTTTCATATGTAGGCACATTTTTAATATGCATGCATTGTTTATATTTGACATATGTTCCAGCAAGGTGCCAGCATTAAGTAAAGATATAAGTTAATTACTACTTTATGCCTTTGATATCTCTTAAGTGCATGAAAAGATGGGGTGTCCCAACGCAAATAAATTAAAAGCTTTTTGGGACATTTTATTATATCTTAAATTAAAAAAAAAATACGCTATGGTACTGGAACCATTAGGTAAGAATCTAAATGCTATTAATAATTTGAACATATACTCGATGAATAAAATGCAAGATTTTACATAATAACTTAAAAATAATCTATACAGTAATTTGGAACAAGAAAAATAAGGAAATCGGTCTAGGATTTGTAAGTTAAATCATAAATGCTTCATCTTACTTTTGATGATCCCCACCCCGAAAATGTGGCATATTCATGTGGTGTAAACAGGTCACACATTTTTGGCAATTTTACCGGCTGTGCATTTTCACTAAAGATTATATCATTCTCCAGCTTTAACAATAAAATGTGTGTTAGAGAATGTAAGCAACATTCTGTTATTTTATGCTGCTTACAGTGATAACAGCAACATCGTGCGGATGAAAGAAATAGCTTTCATAATCGGGATGATAGGCAACGCTTTTTGCGATAATACAGTTTGTATTGTCGTCAGTCATATGAATTAATCCATATTGGATTGAAAAATTGTTTGGCTGTGATGTTCTAAAAATTAATGTAACATATGGTGATATAGTTATGAATATTGATCAATGTACTTTCCGTAAACACATTGAGCTGCTGTTAGAATGTGATTTTTGTTAAGAATTGATCCTCCGCAAATGTGGATGTTGTTGTAGCGCACGGATACCTTCAACATATATATAATAAGCAAATTAAGATTTAAAAGATATTGATATTTATACAATATATGGAATTTCACCTTCCTTTACATCAACTCCATTTAAAATTCTTTGCGACGGAGATGCTAAAATATTAATTACAATTACATATCAATATAGTAAAGATTCTTTTAGCGATTTTACCGTAGCAATATGTAAAAACAGCACACAATAAAATTAACCGTAACATTTTTCCGAAACTATCTAGTAAAGTAAAGTTTTTATCTTAAAATGATTTTTGATAATATTGTATGGATATTCCACAATAATTTATTATCTCAAGTGGCGTATTTTGTAATAAAACAATGCAAATGATTTTATTTTTCAAACAAATCTATTTACAGAGTGTTGATAGTTTGTCACGAATCCAATTAATATAGGTTGAAATTTTTGTGAAAACAATTGGAACATTTCTAATACAAGGTTTAGTTCTCCGTGAATAAATCCCAACAAGTTCTCCTATTGCATACAATAGACTGCCCTAATCACCCTAAAAGACTCCTCTTAATGTATGTTTCAATTATGTAATTGTCTACTAACTTTGCAGTAACGTGGATCGACTAACTCAGCGGCATACAAATTATGTACTTTATTTGGTACATTACTATTTTTATCGGCACATTCTTTGTTAGGAAAACAAAAGAGTTCAAAGCGTCACAAATTCGCTAAACTAGTGCCTTCTTCTGCCTATAAGTATATTTATTAATAAATTAGATATACTTATAATCATGGTCAAAATTTGTATACGTTTACTGGCCATGTGGAAAAATTAGCAAACTTCCAATCTGGTGTTGGTGCGCCTTGCTCTGGCAAAGTAACCGCCGCTATATTATCATTTAATGGAATGCTTTCTTCTAACTAACAAAAAATATATGTACATTAATAACACAATTTAGCTTTGAAGAAATTTATCTCACTGTTAAAACAGCAATGTCGTTAGGAGAATACTAATCCTGCACACAACTTAATTTAAGTTAACTTCTTTTAAGCTTATGTTGACTCCCTGCATCTGTAGTTCACTGTCAGTAAATGATTTTATGATCATAAAATTGATAACAGCACAGTCAAAGAGGAATGTTTCTGGCAACGTGTAAATCGGGCACGAACTTATGCAATCACCCAATATTTATGTTCATATTTGCCTCTTTAATTTTTCTTTGAATTTAGTTTTAAACCATTATTCACATGTTTAGGTATAGAAATGAATAGCTTGAATTAAAAACAAAACGACGGTTCAAACGCGGTTTAGCTGTGTCCATCATAAGGGTAAAATTAAGTAGAGTGTTATATACAAGAGAAAATTAAGCCTTTCATAACATAAAAAGCAAATTCTTCTTTTCCGGTATACAGTGGATCCTCAATATACGTCCATTTGTTATACGTAAAATTTGATATACTACTTGTTTTAACAAGAAAAAAATATTATACGTCTTTAATTTGATTTACAACCTTATTAAATGAATATATTAACAAATCTATGCAAAAATAGTTTTAAATAAAAAGTGCAGTGAATTTGATATACATCCAAACATTTGGAAGATAATAAGGTCGTATGTCGAGATTCCACTGTATAAGTATATTACAAAATTTGTTGTAATTAAAAATTTAATTGTTGAACAAACGCAATAAATCTATATTTATATTTAAAATACAGTTTAAAATTTAGTTTTTCTTCAGCAAATATTAGTAATACTGTTTATACAATATATTTGAACTATTCTAACTCAAAGACAAGTAAAAGATAATAAAATTATGATAGTATTGTTTGAAATTTTACTACAAAATCAAGAAAAAATTGTTTTTTTTCAAATTTAGGTTTGCAACAATAAAAAAAGTAATTTTGATGAAACAGCTAACTATAGAGAACGCTTTTGAAGCTTTCAGGCTTACTGCCAAACGTAACAGATGGTGCTGAAATGCGATTTTGCTGAAATATTATTAATTTAAACTTCTAAATATTGTGTAAAAATCAATAAAACCGTTTTAATATCATTTAATTCTTGTTGGCAAACCAACTTTTATGACATGTAATAAAAATTTTTACTCCATCATATCGTAATATGAAAAAGAGATACGAATATTTATTTTCATTGCCTTTACTATGCCGTGTACGAGTATGTAGTTCATGTTTAAAACAATCTATAAATAAAATATCATGTAGGTATATTTACCATCCTACACGTATGTGCGTCAAACTGAAAATAATTGTTCATCCTACAATGTTATATAATTATAATTAATAAGCAATTTAATTTTGTTAACTATATTTGATGGCATTCTTTAATTAAATGCAAATATTGTTGCGCTGTTGATTAATTAAAAATTATATGAAACGATGATGTGTGTGAAAAAAGAGTGTAGGTATATTATTAAAGAGGAGGAAAAATTGTGATAAACAAGTTCATCCCCATTGCGGCACGAAAAGTAGGTTAATATCGTGTCACGGGCAAACCATCCCCACCATCAAGTGCATCAACCTAGAACCATTTCCGGGCAACCTACTTCCTGTTTTAGCTGTAATTGCGTATCAAAGTATGAGGCATGACCCATATATGAATGTTATCATTCCTCCAACTTATTTACATTTTACAAAAATGTATATTTTTCCACAAGTTACAGACTACCCTTTACAAAATGCCCAAATCTGCTGAAACATCAATTTTAATTAATAAAGGAGTTATTTCAAACTTTTTTTCTTTACAAAGTAGGGCAAACATTGATTAAAGCCGCATTTAAATCAAATTTGAGTACCTACTTACTTAAAAGTGAACAAAAAGATTAAAGTTTTTTATTTCATATTATTTATAAATAAAACAAAGAATATGCACAATTTAATATAAGTGCCAAATAGTATATTTGCTACATGTTTACAATTCGAACAGTAGTTGCTGACAAAATGTATTTGAAGAAACAAAAAATCTTCAGATTTCGCCAACAGAAGTTTATTGATTCGGCAAAGCAGTCTGTAAATACTAGTCAGTTTTGAACGGTGTTTGAAAACAACAATTGTTGATGTTGTTTATTGCCCATCAAAAAAGTCATCACATGCATTTATTTAGTTTTTAACTAATTTAATTTAATTTAGAATAAATAATTACTTATCGATTTCGTATATAATTTCTAGTTTTTGTAGCAATAAGTTTTTAATGTAAATATATTTATTGATTGCTCTTGTTCTATTCTCAAACAAATTTATAAAATTAATAATTTAAAATAAAATATTAATAATCATTTTTATGCACTTAATATCTGCCTAAGTTTCTGAAAGAATCATGAAACAAACACCATTAGATTTAATAGCAAAGTTTTGAGTATATTTTAGCTAGACATAAAAATATGTAACAATATTAATAAAAGTTCTATTAAGTTTTGATAAAAGTGTAAATATATTGCTAATTTTTAAGAATTTCTACCAGTTATAGCATCTAAATGCTGTTTTTTACAAATGTAGCTTATATTTCATTTAACGCATACATTACAAATTACGTTCATATTATATATTATTACATATTTACACAGGTTTTCTTAGAAAGGCATCCCCTATGTAAATTCTAAACCATCAGTATATCGAAAAATATTTGTTTCTAAGCATTAAATAAAAGTTAAAATTGAAATCAATAAGATGCATTGAATTAAGTTGATTAAGGGTATTAAAATGATCTAGAGCAGAATTGGGTAACATCTTTTTTGTTGTGGGGACAAGTGACGACATAAATTTGCCCAGTTCTGCTAAGTTTTGCTAAAAGTGTAGATGTGTTGCTAATTTTTAACAATTTCTACCAATTATAACATTTAAATCCTGTATTTTACAAGCGTAGCTTATATTTTATTTAACATATACATTACAAATTATGCTCATATCATAATGATACATGCGTAATTCTATTTTCCGACTTTTTTTTCACATCATAAATTATACATGTAAATTTGCAACAAGTTTGCGTAATTAAAAATTTATTGTAAATTTAAACAAAGAACGTAACAATATGAACTTAACTGCTGGAAAAATCAGCAACAATGGAAAATTAAAAGAACTTTTTTGTATGCTGTTTTCAAAGCGCACGTTTTTATCATTTATAAATTTATTTGCATTGAATAAAATCTACATTTTTAAATAAAGTCAATGAATATTCTAAAATACGTATACCATAAGCACATTGGTTTAATATTTCAATAAACTTATATACAATTATTTGGCAATCGGTATGATTACCGCTGCGAAACGAACAAAAAGTATTGTAATTAAAATATCTTACTGTTTGCGCTTATTGTTATTTAGATTTAATTAAAAATTATTTTTTTTTTAAATAAAATTCATTTGAAGCGTCGAATTGAAATGTAAATGATGTTATTTAATTAAAAATAATTACGTTTTGCAGCGCATCATTTTGTAACTGGAAATTAGAACAAATAATTATGAATTTATAAAATGCACGATTACAACATCATTATTTTGTTAAAATACTTGCCAGCTATAAATAGCCAACCATAGTTTACGATATGCTTTCATCGTATTGATAACATCTATAAATAGACGAAAAGTTTTTTTTCTAGTTTACCCACCGACAATAATTCCTCCTTTAATGCAATTGATAATTGTTTTTTGTGCGGCCAGTTATTATCATATTTTCCATAATACAAAAATATAAAGTTAGAAAAGTGTGTCATACAAAATGTGTAATTATTATGCAATCATTCACCCACAAATTGATTGAACGATCTTTTAGAAATGTAGCTTTTAGGTAGTAGAATATTTATAGGTATTATTTTTATTTATGTGCTTTTAACTTTTATATGAATGCTTAACTTTACAGAATAAAGTGTGAGCATAACATATCAACTTTGAGTTGATTATGATTTAAATATGATAATAATTTTAAATTGATTTGCATTGATTTGAAATTAATACGATAATCAAGAAGCAAAGACAATTAAGATAAAGAATTATTGCTGATCAGTGTTTCTTATTTAAAATTTTGAATGGAATGTTAAATTGTCCTGAATTGTTAGCTAGAATACATTTTCCAGTTCCAGTTTCTATCATTCACCTGAGAAAATGTGATTAATTTTTTAATCCATTATATAAAAGGAAGTACCTGAGATTTAATCTTCTTTCACGTATTCTAAATACATTCAATGTTCTAAATAAAAAATTTGATCTTCCAATATTCAGCAGTAGTTTTAATTCGTTCTAAAACTATTTAAATGTAATTGGTATGGATACAAATTATTATTGAAATTGAAATGATTATGTACTTAAATTTATTTTTATATTTGTATTGATATTTTTGTCTAAAAGGCCGTGTGCCGTAAATAAATGAACGTTGTAAATTTAAAAAGATTTAAAATTACAAAAAAATATAAATCATAATAATATTTATCATTAATTTTGTCTCCAATTCGTATACAATACGTAATAATATTATGATTGATTGGCAATAATAATAAAAATATTGGAAAAGTATCTTCATATGGTTACTTTCATTTTGATCAAACGTTTGATCCAGTTTATATGAACATTAAAGAGGATTTAAGAATGAATATATCCTTTAAATTTAATGAAGAAATTGAATATATTCTATATTTACTCAACTCATTTCATTTTTATTACATTTTCCTTTTGCAAGTCAGAAATTCCAGACATTTCCACAGTCATACCTCTTGCGTTTGAATAAAATATTTTTGCGAAGTGTCGGTCAAAAAAGCAAACGGAATGATTTTTTAATGTAAATATTTAGATTTATTTAATCAAATAGCTTTAAAGATGAAGCCTATACCTGCATGTTATGAATTTAATAAAAGCAATTTATTTAACTTGTTTTATTTTTATGATACGCTTCTTTTGTGAATCGGAAATTCCAGACATTTTATGATTTTTTGCAATAATTCCTAGGATTTGAATTAAATATTTCAAGCCAACATCGTCAGTCAAAAACTTTTTTCATCGGAACGATTTTTTTCGATATTAATCATCTAATAAATGCTGTTCAATTAATTAAGACGAGAACCTTCAACAAATTACGTTCATGATCTCTAAGGTATAATCAACTCTTTTATCTACGTCCAATCTTCGGTCTGCATTTGATGAAGGTTTTCGTCGAATTACATTAATACTAAAACATCTTGCGAAATGCGATTACCACAAAGACAAATTGATAAATGAAAGGATTTATTTATTGAATTAACATAACGAACAATTTTGCCGGCGCTGTTACCAAACCAGCTTTAACGATTAAGCGCCGGCAAGTTTGCACTCGCTCTACCATCGACTTGTTGCTCACGCTAGAATACTTGTTGCGCACACCCTGTATATTTTTTCATTTATTAATAGAGTTAGAGCAATTAAGTACAAAAATATCTTCATTACACATATATAGATACGCCTAATTCATTATTTATTAAATTTATATATTTTTTCTAGTTGTATTTTTTGAAATCAAGTAAAGTTTTTCATTAATTCAGCGTTTTATTTATGAGAAATTGTATAAAATGTTAATAAAAATGAATGCAAAGCTTTCTATTTTATTTGTGGAATGTATTGAGGTTATGTACTAAGATTAGGTATAAGTGGCTCTCATAATAACGCCGTACTCCAATTGTCATTTCGTCAAGCAATTTCAAGTTTAGAAGCATCAATTTTTTTCATATTATTCTTTAATATTATTACTCCTATTGAGTAATAAATTTTCTTTATTTATATTATATGTTGTAACAACGACATGTAACTTTACTTTACTTACCGAGTAACATACCTACTGTAAAGATTAAATTCATGCCATGCCATTTTGAATAATAATATTTATGGGCCAATATTTAATTAAAAAATGCATAAACTTGATCATTTTTTTATGAAAAATAGACAAAAATTTGAAGGATATAAGCCAGATCTCTGATGTAAATTTTGCTTTTTTCACAAATTTTCTTAATGTTTTTCGTAATGTTGTATTATTATACTATACGCTGGCCGGTTGGATGGATAATAAGAATTAGTAGTTTTTATTACTCTCGAAGATGTTAAAAGGGAAAATTTATGAATCCATACATTTTGAAATTTAAAAAGGTTTATTTATTCTTTCAACATAGTATTTTTGGCATAAAAAATTTATATCTTAAAATATTTACTAAATTAGTTGTGATCTTAATCAAAATTTTGATTTAGACGCCCCCACAATAGACGGGCATCTTCACATTTAAATATCCCATCTTGTAGAGAAAACTGTCTCCTAAAACACATTTGTACCATTATGTTCTAAATATATATTCCACATTTACTGCGGTGATCATTGTACTGCCGACCATAAATGTTACTGCGGAAACGATTTTGCAAACGTGAATAAGAAGTAGACAACAGAGACAACATAATTGGGCGTATAAACTTTCAATACTTACAATGATTTTTTTAAGATGATTTAAAAAAAATGACGAGATTTCGAGCAACTGCATATTTGTAAAAAAAATATGTAACATCATCTCTGTAATTGAGTTTTGAGTCGATTCTATATATAATAATTTTAGTAGTATATTGATAGGTTGTTTCTAAATTTATATTTTTTCTTTAAGAATTACATGTCAACGAGCGGGATTTAAAATTTGGTTTCCTACAAGTAAAGGTTTGCTGATAGGTAAATTTGCATGCTCTAAATTGTCTAACTTCAGGTAAGAAAAATTGCAGTTTCAGGAAATCCTTCTCTTTGACATGTTGGCGATAGTACCTAAATGTTCATGGAGAAAATGTTTTACATTTGCATCTGAAAAATCTCGGTTTCTAATATTTAGACTAACTGAAAATCTTTAATATTTAATCAAAATAATGACATATTTATTGCAAAACGAAATTTTACCTAAATGCTTTTTTGGACTAATCTAAAAATCTATAGCATTTAACCAAAAAGAATGTTATTTTAATTGGAATACGACGTTTTGTTTTTTAACACGATTATTAAATAAATCAAATATAAAAATAGAGATTTAAGTATATGAATGAGGGTAAATTGCCGCACGGCAAATAACACCACATCGCCAAAGTGGCAGTTGTGTGGCCGACTTGTTGCTCGTATACTTGTTGCGCTCGCCCTGTATATCGCTCGCATATGAAAATATTTCTCGTGTCGCGTTTTTTCTCACACACGCATACACACACGGTCCCACAAAACAGAAAAAATAATGTGGAAGCACAGTGTATGGATGGTGGTAGCAAGAAGGACGAAAGGACTAGCGTTCCCAGGTGAGAGTGGAGCAGGCGCAGCAGGTACTCGACGGCCGGGCCAGCCAGTAGACGACGTCGCCGACGCAGACTACAATCCGTCGAGACGCCTGCAACAGGTGAATGCGTATGCTATATAGATAGTGCGCGTTAACACACACACTAAACGCTTTTTTTCGCTCTCTTGTGCAACTTCTCTCGCACAAACTACAACACGTCCGGACGCTCGACGCCGCCGATTGCGATCGTTAGTGGTGCGATTTTTTGCGGCTAGTTTCGAATTTGTTGTATGGTTGTTAAATGGTAAGTTTGGTGTGTTGAAAGTGCCAGTTGGTTAGGATTGATTTAAAGTGTGTTGTTGGTTGTTGTTGGTTGTTGTTGTTGTGGTGCTAACCAGCACAAAGGATGACAAAACGTATGAGCACTCAGCCTGAATAATCGACAGTTCACTTATAAAGGCCTAACTCAGATCAATTATCCATTTTTTAATTTGCAACGTTCAGTAAATTCTACGATGACAAACTTTGTTACAAACTATTTTGCAATTTGATGAAAATTAAAATTTCAATTTCTCATTATTTATTTTGAAATGATCAATCAAATACAGTGGGAATTTATAATTGAAAGTTTATTTTAACTTCCGCTTTAAATTGATTTATTATTTTAGATGTAGGTAAATGTTTTATCAGAAGTTATATTTGACTTTAAGAGAGGCAAAAAAGTAATTTAATTATATTTAGTTCCAATTTGTGTAAAATACTTTATGAATTGTGTATTTACATTATTTACAACATTATTGAAAAGTTTGCTATATGTACCTATTGTGTGATGTAAGTTTTATAGCTAGTCGAAAGTTTGACATTTAGTGAAAAAGTTTGAAATGATTAACACATTTCCATCAAACTATATCATGATGCTTCATCAAACAAAAAAGTACGTAAAATTAAATGCATACAATGTAGAAAATGCGTTTGATGTTGTGAAAGAAAACTTTCTGCAAGTACGCGTATTTTTTGCTAATAGAGCGAACAAAAAAAATTTCTTTGATAAAATAATGAAAGACTGTCTGCTTTTTTGTATCGATAACAGTATTATTCTATGTATTTTTTGTATGAAAACGTAATCAGCAAAAAATACGCGCCGCGCCGTATTATAATATGCTTTTAATTAATTAACAGACGCGATTTTTTTTATGTCGTCGTCGAGACGCGTTTTGTGTCGATGCTAAAATTAACATTATCAATGTAAATGTGACCGAAAATTCATTTAATTTTAATCGCAACATTCTGTTTTGCATTAAATTGTCCAAGTTTTCATACGCGCCCGAATTATGCCGTTGCGTAAATCAATAAGACGTACAAATATCGCTCTAAAGAGAAACGCCTACAAAAGAAAAAAGCATTAAGTAAACATAATTATAACTTCTTCCCGAAATAATTTTTATGGGTAAGCGAACGATAAAAAGTTTTTTTCTTCTGGTTTGCACAGAGACAAGCCAATGCAAAAATCCATATTTATGAGAAATATGTAAATTTTCCAATTTTTATATTTGTGTTGACGATCATGATAAATTAATATTACCAATACTTTTAATTCTATTATTAAAATCCCCCTAACAAGTTATTTAAAGCTTTTTTTTGTTAAATTATTTAATATACGCCTACATAGCTTTTTATTTTGCTTTCAATTTGCATTGTTTATTTTCACGTGTTCTTGAAGGGATTTTATAAATAGACATTTAAATAAAGAATTATGTAAAAGTTTTTACAAGTTCGCAAAAACCATTTCTTTTTTAAATATATAAAAGTGGAGTGATTTAATAAAAGTTTTAGTAAAATTGTATTAAATATTTGAATAATACAATTTAATATAAAATATAATAGCTTAGTCAAATTTTATAAATAATTCAATTTGTTTGTCGTCGATGTGTCAACTTTCTATCTAAAATGTATAATAAAAAAATTAAACAGAATTGAATGGTGCCTGAAAGGTTTATTTCCGTAGGGTGGTGACCCATTTTTTGATTCAAACGTGGAAAAGTAATGGAAATATTGTAGCATTACCATAGTTTGCATCTACGACAAAGAGCAATAAAGTTTGAAACATTTTCATTTAAATAGTAATTGAGAACTGCATAGCCATATTACGAGGTAGATTTATATTAGAGAATGAGAATTGTACAATAAACATTAATATAATTTCCAGTTTTATGCGACGAATTCATTTTATTTAAATAAATATACAATACATTTATTCAAACATATACTTCCATCATTTTTTTATTGTATGTTTTATATTATTAAAACGTAACACAGCAAAAATCATGTACTTATTTTGAAATTAAAATATACTGTATTATTCTTTCATAAATATTGAACAAGATGTATATTTTGTGCTCATAATTTATATACTTTTTATATTATATAATTTAATATTTCTAACTCGCAAAATAACTTGCTTTACGTTCTTCTCTTAGAATATTTGAATTTATATGTTTATAGTTTACTATAAGGAAGTAATTACAAAGCATTTATAATTATGAAGCATAATTTAGCATAATGAATTATGTTATGAATATATTGTAAATATTTTATTGCTACGTATAAATGTAATAACTATTAAATAGGAGGGTGTTTTTAAAATTCCACGTTTTTGTTCATCAAATCTAGACATCATATTTCTTGCTATTATTAGATTTTGTCACAATTTTTCAAATTTTATATGTTTATTGTACTGAAAGAAAAATAAATTAATTTAGTTTTTAGATCAGTTTTTCAACTTACAATAATTTTATCGGGTTTGTTATATATTCCTACGTAAAATAAGTGGAATAAAGGTCATGCTTAATTTCAAATTTCTCTTAATTTTGTTTAATAAACAATTAAAGATCACACGCGTTGAGTAATATCGATTTGATGAGTAAAAATATATTTAATATTTAACATGTCATTGATAGTGGAAAGCGTATTAATAGTGGAAAGTGTATTAAGTGTCAAGTGAAATTTTGAAGCCGATGACAAACAATCAGTTAAAAATTAAAATTAAAAGTAAAAGTATTGTGGATATTTTTGGAGTTCGCTATTGATCTATAATTTAATCTCACATAATAACCCTGTACCCTAAAAAGTTAGCGGGGATTTGATCCCAAATAAAAGGTAGCTTTCGTGTTATTCTTGAAACCATGTAAATTGATATATAAATTCGTTCAAAAGTTATGAAAGTATGTGTGTACTCATACTCTATTTCGACATCCTAAACAAAAATTGTCAAATTAATATTATACTGTAAAAATATAAAAAGCTAAAACACTATTTTTAATGACAATATTAATGAATTTGGGTGAATTCAAGAAATATATAATACATGAAATGAAAATATGTGGTGATTTTATCATATTTTATTCATCTGTTGAAAAGTTTTTAATCAACAATGCATTTATACAAAATAATATAGTTTGGTAGTAATTGACATTATTGGAATACTAAAAATAATACTAAATTTTTAATAGCAATATTAATGAATATGTTTGGATTGAAAAGCAATGATCAATCGATTATAATACGTATTGATTTTATCATATTTTAATTTTAAAATTCCGTGTGAATTTTACTGTTGAAAAGTATGTAATGAACGATACATTTATGTAAACACACCTATTATAGTTTAATTGTAATTGACATTATTGAATTATAAGAAATATGCACGTTTTTCAAAAACACCACGCTATTTCGAGTACCAATATTAATGAATTTATATGGAATGAAGAAATATGGATGAATATAGGTATGCCATGTAGTCATTTTATCATATAATAAATTTAAGATTTTATTTCTGTTGAAAAGTTTTTAATAAACAATAGGTTTATGCAAACAAACCTAGTTTGTTATTTGAAATAAGTATGTTTTTAAAACAGCTGGCATATATATGATTCTCTCGCAAGTGTTAAAAAACGTTGAGTAAATTTGGTAAAATGAAAATCAATAGTTATTTTTAGAAAATAAAAAAAAACTTTTTCATTTTCAATATAAAACCATTACTATTTTACTGGAAACTTTTTTAATAAAAAAGAAAACTACTGCGATGTATTAGAAATAAAAATCGAACGTGCAATTTCTAATTAAAAACAGTAATTTTATAATTTTATCAAATTTATAGCGACGAAACATCAACTTAAACTTATTAGATGCCACTCATGTTTCAAACCTAATTAAAAGTTATTTATATGGACGGAAACAATAATGGTAAAATTGAAAACTGTGCGCTGCCGTACTAAAAATAAGCGAAAAGCTTGTTTTCCAGCCGCAAATTTATTGCCATGCTAACCATTAAGTATTAACGTTTTTATTACCACCACATCGAAACAGATATCGTGTACTTGTAGCAGTAGATGCAGCTGAAACGCAGACGCCATTCTTCATTTTTATTCAACTCATATAACATATATAAAATGTTAATTGTTTCATAAAAAACGCGCGATGGCTCATTTTACACGCGCGCGTGTGTGTGCACATTGTTTTTTATTATTAATTCCACGCGCCCCCTCATCTAGAAAACAATTTCCATCAATCGAGCAACCGCAACATTTACGCCCTAACTTTTAATTTAATTAATTTTGCAGCAAATTTTTTTGCAGGTGGCTAAAATAATTAGCATATTAACATTTTTACGTCTAACCACGATGTTTATATAGATAATATGATTTAAAAAAATCAAGTTTTTTCTTGGTTTTTAAAGCAATTTTTCACATAGTTTCATTTTTGGTAACTATATATTTTTTGTTTTGTTTTAAACATAATCAGAGTATTAACAATCTTCAACGTTATTCACGATGTCTATATTAAGAGTGGGGAAATTCTGGACCCTTAAGAATAATTGGTTAATGTTTTAAATAACAAATAACGAATAAATTGCAATTAATGTACATGAAAGAGCAACTAATATACTGTCTAAAAGAATATAAAGAAATCCGAATTAATGTAATTCAGTATCAAAAAATCTAAAAAGGCGCAAAAGTCATAAAGGGGTAATGGCGAATCTGGTAGGGTAATTGCGCTCTAACAAATAAAATAAATAAAAAGCTACACATTGTAAACTCATCGTTAAATATACAAAAATCGCATTTGTAATTATCATTCAAACTGCATTCCGTATGGACCATCCCGAACATAATGCATATCTAAATCATCATTCATTGCCTGTTCCAAATTCATATAAAATTAAACTAGGAACGTCATTACCCCGTTGGACAAATTTTATTTCAAGAAGATATGAAAGGCAATCTAGATGCAAGAGCTGCTAATTTATTTGTTGAGGAACTGTCGTCATTTTGCAATGTGTTAGCTTAGCCAATATTTGCAAGGTACAAATGCGTTTTTGCTGATCTCTACACTTAATAATTTTTAACATAGATCTGGTTGCGGCATTATCCGACGGTCGCCATTAACCAACTTTCCCCTAAGTTGAAAATAATTTAAAAAAAAATAAACATGTTGTGTATATATTGTACAAATTTAGTTTTGAGTTGCTAAGAAAGCGTTATATGTAATTAAAACAGCAAGATCAATTTTTGAAATACTTAAGCAACTTTTCGCCGATTGAAGCGATATAACCGGCGTCGTCCCAATATTTTAATTTCTTGATTAACTCAATCTTAAAGCGTTTGTGAAATTTAAACATAATATTTTGGTGGATGGAAATGTTTAGCGAAGGCAAGCAGCAAGCGATGTCGAGGCGGAGAGAAATTTATTTGCACGAGAAATAGCGTTGATATATACATTTTGTGCGAAAGCAAATATATTATTTCTGTGTGCGAAATTGCGAATGGAGAATGTTGGTGACCACAAAACTCTCATCTATCTAGGGTGGGATGTTTCTCTACCGTATATATACACCTACTCTATATAGCAATAATAATGAGAAACGAAAGGTGAAAAATGAAATCTTGAAATAGATGTGTGCCGCCATCGCTTTTATCTTACAAAATGAATCAGACCCTAAATGTAAGGATGAAAAATTTAATCAAGTAATTGTTCAACTTGCATGTTACCTTTCAAATTGAATTAATTTAAATAAGCTCTACGTGTATTATGTAATGCGAAAGTGTCATTTCAATTATAACATAAAAAAATATTTAGCTGGATCGAATTGCTCTAATAAATTATCTAATTAAATTCTTTCACATTTTATTTCTACACCAGTATTACTAGAAAAATTACATCAAAAATTCATCTTTCATTATTTTAGCTATCTTTTAGTCTATTTTAGGCAAGATGTATAAAATTATTAGATATCTGAATTGAAATTTGCTTAAAACAAACAAGGTATATATATTTTAAAAAGCTTTTAGTTGTTACATTCATTCGAAATGAAAAAAGCATAAATGTAAATACTTATTATAAAGTAAAAGTTTATGTTGAAAAATAAGATATTTCATATTTCAATTACAAAATGGAAAAAGTTGCTTAGGTACTTTTTAAATATATTATATTATATTATATAATAATGGATCCATACTATCGCGATTTTGCTCAAAATTTATTATATACGATAATCGCGTCATTAATGTTTAGGTCATTATTAATAATATCTAATTATACAAAATTTTTACGCTTTGATTGTGTTTCTAAAATTTGTGTTGCGTTTGTGTATTTTCTTGAGAAAAATCTTTATTACGAAAGGACCCCGCACAAAACACTAGTGATTTTGGATCTCACAGAAACTTTCTGAAATTTTGATATGTTATAGTTTATGATCTCCTGAACAAAAAAAAAATTTTAGACCTCACTGAAAAGTTTTAAGATTTTGATATATGTTATAGTCAATGACCTTCTAATCAAAAGACCTCCATGGTACAAAACTTTGAAATAGTCAGTTTTTGAGATATAGACGTTAGAAGTCACCAACTGCACAAAGCAGTAGGAATTTTGGACCTTACTGAAAAGTTTTGAGATTTTAATATGTTATAGTTTGTGACCTCCTGAACAAAAGTCCTCCGTGGTACAACACTCAAAAATGGACAGTTTTTGAGATATAGAGGTTAGAAGTCATCAACTGCCGTACCCATACAGCACATATGATTGCAACAACATTGCAGCAACATTGCAATGATTGCATTTTTGCAATATTGTTTTTGCAATGCTGCTGCAATGTTGCTGCAATGATGCAAATGCAATC
>JARJDW010002348.1:0-19318 GCA_030264715.1 Adinopsis sp. GC000173
AATTCGTTAGTTTTGATCATGCAATAAACTCATAAACATTTAAAATACGAAATTCACAAGACAATAAAAAACTAATTTGAAAAGTGTATAGCAATTAGTAGTTGTTTTTTATTATTATCGTATTTTTAGAACAAACATTTAATGTTATATAAAAATAGCCCAATTGTATTTTTTAAAATACGGCTATTAATCTTTCATTGTATCGAAAATGCACAAAGCTTTAAGGTTTTTCCGAAAAAAAAAAACGCTATAAAAGCTTTTACAATTATTGATCATATTATTGTTACATTATTGAAAATAAAATGCGTTTATTGCCTCTCAGCAAGTTTATGGCATAAATTACTTTTGATTAATGTATAGTGACTTTTTGTGTTAAAATCCATTTAATATTTTTCCACAAACTTGAACGTCAGTTCACAGTTAAGTGCGCCTTTAATTCCAATAAATTTGCTCGTTCTTTGAACACGCAGCTAATTGCATTAGACTTGTTATTTAAGATATTGATTTGGTAAAAGTTTGCGCTGAAACGCACAAATTCATAAACGTGTGAAAATTTTCAATAAATTTCACCGAATCAAATTATCCTCGATTGCCATTTTTAAGTCGATTATTTCGCTGCAGTGTTTAATTGGAAATAGTGCAACTTTACCGAAAATTGCTCATGTTGTGCTATTGTTGAATTAACCATTTGGCGTTTGCAGATAATAAATTTGGTGAAAATATTTGAATAAATTTTGGCGCAAAATTTTCATTTGTGTGAATGTCTCTCCAGTTTTGAGAGGTTGCTCACGTACACGTATAACGATCTCTTATGTTTATGACCAGTTAACTAACCGGTAATGTAGCGGCAGTTATCATTTATGTTCAATCTTAATGTGTGTCTTCGATCTATAATACAATATATATACGTATATACACCGTATACGTATAATATGCATGAATTTCAATGCACTTTGATATATAAACATTAAACACGCCATATGTAACTAACTAAATTATTCATCAAAGTCATGTTTCAAACTCTAGTATCTATTACAAATTATTATTATTACAATACAAATTTTATGCATCGGTGCACCCTACAATACATTAATAATTAGAAAATTTAATTATTAATCACAGCCGAAGATTATCTATTATTACTTCAAATACAGTTTTTTAGAACCAGCAATACACACGATTATAAATTACATGTAATTTTCATGCATATTTTGACAACATGTGAATATTTTTGTGAGTTGTGACCGCACAATTTTACATGACTTTCTACATGCAATATTTTCTAAATAGAACATGTTCTATTTTTGAATATTTTTCATGTGAATTTTTAATAGTGTTGTTGTGAGTGAGTGTCTTTTTAAATTTCGCAAAATATAGGCACAACATAACACAAAGTTTTTAATCCAATTATAAAAATAACTTGGCTGTGTTTATTTTGTTAATAACATATCCATATGCTAAAAAATTCNTATGTTAACATATTGAATCATATATTATAACAATTTATTGTAAATTTTTACATGAATTTTGCATGAAATTTACATGTAAAAATTTAATCGTGTATTGACGGCTTTATATTTTGATATTTATATAATTGCAATAGATTACATATTTCATAAATTTATAAACATATGATTAAATGAATAAAAACAAATGTTGCAAAATAATTGTTAATCATAAAACGTAATTATTTACTAATCAATTATTAAACAATAATGCGTTGATTATTTTTTTTTAAATATCACTAAATTTAAATGTATAATAGATAATATGGAATTAAAAAAACAATTTCTTTTTCGTTTTATAAAAATTAATAAATCAATTGTGTCAGCCTAAATTAACTGCTACATAATTACAAATTTGTAACGATTATTAGAAATATATATAGTAATATAAAAAACAAGTTTTTTACATAAATTACATGCGTTTTAATTTAAAATAAACAAATGTGACACATTAATATGCGTTCTGCAATTTAGCAATTTACAAAAATTTATCAAGTATTAACAAATTTGAAACTTGTAACCATTTAACTTAATAACATTTTGTATTTTGTTTCACACTTAACATGCTTTTAAATGTGTTGAAATATAGCGAACAGAATATGAAATTTTTCCCATTTCCGTTTCGTTTGCGTTAAATAAACGGCGAGGCACAGCCGAAATTTTCAGCAACAACAATTTGCCAGCGTACCTAATAAAAATGATCCCATTGTATTTATATTTATGTAAGAAATACAATTAAGTAATTAAGTAATTACCGAATCGAGGGTACTATATACAAACATTTTACCTAAATTTGAAAGGCCTGGTGTTCGGTGTGTAATTTGGGGTTTTGAGGGCTCCCACAAGCTCATTAATTATGTGTGCAGCGCTCGTCAAAAGCGTTATAGAGAAGACTTACTCTCTCGACTCTTTATAGAACAAAGTATTTACCAAGATTAACCATCCAACCAGCGCCTATGGCGCATAATTAATAATTATCGCAGTGACGTTACGATTAAATCCAACGACGACTTGGCTTCTGTTTATTCGATTCATCAGCCGACGCGACGCTGACAAAAGTATAATGTGTAGTAGCAGTAGTATATTAATGTGCGAATGTGTGTGCCAGTGTAAGTGTAAGTGTGTGCGAATGTGTGTGAGTGTGTGTGTAGTTATTACTAAATCGTATGCAAATCCGCGTTGCTCGTTTTCTTCAACGCACACATATAATACGATTATCCACGGTCTGGAGACTTCCATTATCGAAATATCCGCATCTCTCTGCCATATACAATTCGCATGTGGAGAGGCGGCGAGGGTTTATGGAGTGTGGGGACGTGGGAGATGGTGCAATGTTAGCTATTTTCTAGATAAATAACCGAAATTGGGCTTAGGAAATCCATTAACAGACTAAATGAACTACAAGCTGCATGCCAAACGTGATTACAGATATAAAACAAATCGTTTACTGGCTTATTGAACCTAATCAATTATTACTGTGATTCGATACGGTTTCATTAAACTTATTTTCATTATTCTTTTTCTGCCTTGCTTTTGCTGAAAACGTTTTTATACCAATTAGAAAGATGATTATTCTAGTCTGGATGTGCTGATGCATTTTATCGCACTATCGCATGACCGAAACTGCCCAGTTTTCATCATTTGCCATGTAATGTGGGTAATTTCATTTCAATTCTATGGAAGGTGCATAAATAGTTGTATTATGTAATAATGGCATGCATAGAAATTTGAAATTATTGCTGCAATCGATATTTTAGGCTAATCGCATAAATTTCACCACATTTATAGTACAAAATTTCATAATTTTAAATATAATAACCAATTTAATTTTATTGCAATATCGAATTGAATATTCTTAAATAATTATTTATTATTTATTTATTCTACTATAGAGTAAACTAATAAAATTAATGGTAATTATAAAAATAATTTAATTAAAAGAATTAATAAACAATTTTTTTATGTGTTACGTTTATATTTTAATGAAATATCTTATAATACAGCAAAATATGGGTTTAATTCATCGATTTGCTGGAAATAAAAAAATCACATGGTGTACCTATAATCCCTCATTAATTAGTAATAAATAATATTTAAGACCACATCATTTAATATGGTACGATTGAAGACACCTACGGCAAAGAATTGTAATTCTTTAAGAATTACTCAATTTTTATATTAAATAGAGACAACGTTTAGTACACATTTTACTACTCATAAGCATATACTTGGTAACTAATTCTTCTACTTAGCCATGTACATTTTTGTTCGGTAACATAACTTACATAACCATCTCTATTATGCATTTATTTGATGAATAAATTTTAGATTTCGGGATTACAAATTAATAATTGTTGGTGTAAATAAGAGAATATATTAATTTGCACCAGGAAATATTTTAAACATCATCAATTAGATATTTTACATAATATTATAATTACGATAGATTAGTTTATAATAATGATTTAGTATTATTTTTAATCATATGNATCAGTTAATTTTCAACATATGGAAATTTTGATTTGATTGATGCGCGAAACATTTAAATATTTGATGTTTTCCATGCGCCCTCGCATTTCAGCGCGTTGATAAAAATGATGAAAGCTGTAGTAAAGTGGTGATATGTTTGTGTTTATATATGAAAACTGCGCGTGCACGCAACGAATATAAAAACAAAAAGGAAATATTGTGCGTTCACCTCAATAAAATTGAGTTACGTATTACAATATGGGCTGACGCAGCTTCTCCGCTTTTCCAGCCTCTCCTCCCCCTCTTCGCCCGAGAAAAAAATGAGGAAGAAATTTACATTTTAAATGTGTATGAGAAGCAAAAGAATAATAATATGAATACTGAATGTACAAGGTATATAAGCGTCGTATACGAGCAAAAAAAAGTAAATAATGTGACAAGACGAGCTTTAAATTACCACAAAAGTGTAGGCATTCAATGGAAATTTTTCTACATTATTTTCTTTATATAACGAAAAAAAAAGGAGCGAAGAAAATAAAACAGGAGAAAACAATGCACACGTGTGTTAAGATAGTGTACAAGTTTTCTTTTACTTTTGAACGCCCGAGATTAAGATAAAAACGAAAGTTTTTTTCAGATTTGAATTAGGCAAGTTTTTTTTTTCTCTTTGGTTGTACGGAAATTATTCAGACAAAGTAAATTATCGTCCGATAAAGATCTACTTATCCGAAAAAACTGAGTACATATAAAATTTTGATAAATGTGAGAGTGAGAACAGCTTTGCCTCATGCGAAAAATAGTATTATCCGCAACAATTTATTATCGATGATTTCACGGATATAATTTTTAGTTTGGTTTTTCGGTCATTATAGCAATTGATATCTATTAAAAATAGTCATTCATGTGTGTATGTGTGTGCTTTATCAAAGAATTATGTTCTGGAAGTATTCCTCAAAAGATAAATGCATCGTAATTTATTGAAAAAAAGGTCGTCTAATCTAAAACTATTGAATTGGAGCGCGCAAGGATCTTTTTTCATGTTTGGGAAGAAGAAAAGGCGAGCGTGAGTGTGTTTATATGCGCGATTTCGGTAATTTTTCATTGCGACCATTGCTATTAAACATCCGGTCTTCTCTTTTTTTCGGTGCGCGCACACTTCGCCGAATGCGGTGAAAAATGAGCGATTTAAACTATGCTTTCTGCATAGCGAATTAATATTTCTGTGAGAAATTGATTCTAGCGCAAAAAGGACGTGCAAATTGCATAAAATTGCATTAAATTTTCGTCGATGTATTAAAGTAAGTTAAATGCTGGAAAGTTTGAGGTCATATTAAAGTTTAGTACACTTGGGTCTTTCAACACTACTTACAAACAGTTGTAAACTTAACTGGACTTTTTTTTCGGTGGTAAAATGAGCGCATTGTTCCACTTGAATACAAATATGTTGGAATCCGAAAGCCAAACTAACTTAATAAAGATTTCCAGCAAGTTTTAAGTAGGAAAATGCGTTTGTGAAGAAATCAATACGAGTCAACACCACACGATTTTTTGGCTTTTTATCGGCGAGATATAATAAGGGTTGGTTGGGAAAACTATTATCAATTCGATGTATAATGATCTTACAACACGAACATTCTAAATTAAAGAGGGTTTTATGTTTTTTTTCTCTCTGCCACCGACGCCGCCGCCGCCGCCGTTTATTATGGGCTGAAAAATCACTCGGAAAATTGTATGAGAAAATGTATACACTGACATGCAATATTAATTTAAAATCTACATTTTTATGCGCACTGTAAACACAACATTTATTTTATCAATGATTTTATGTATCAGTATTTTGTATGCAAATTATTTGTAACTCCACAAATCAAAAAAAAAAAAATAGTACAAGTACACTTTTAAAAGATTAAAACCATATATCTGAGAATTAAAGTTTTATAACAACTATTTTTAATTATATATACCAAGTTTTCTAAATGCATTTAGTTAAAACATTGTGAATTTTAATGATTATATAGAAAAATGTAAATAGTTGTGAAAATTTGGTTAAAATATTTTTGAATAGATTTTAATTATTGGAGTAACAAAGAACATTTAAATGAAGAATAAAGTTTTTTTTGTTCTTACTAAGAATTGATTTTATGCATTGCTCTTTTTAATTTCAAGGGGAGTTTCTCCGTATTAATATTTTTGCAATGCGCGTAGTTTCTTTATTCGTGTAAAAAAGTTTAATCAGGAAAGTTTTGCTCTATTTTTAAAAGAAAGAAAAAAACGAGAACGCCCCTAAATGAGTGTTTTGTGGTTTAAGAAATAAAGATAATGAATAAGCGTGTGTCTAATCAGTGGCCTAAGTAGAAAACGTCCTCTATAGACTTACAGATAGCAGAGGAAGCTCGTTAAGTGTTATCGTCTCCAAGGGCCAGTTGTCACTGATAACATTCTACGTTGAAAACCACTCATTCTAATAATTACGTTAAATCCTTCTAAATTAAACTATGAATTGCGCACGGAACCTTACATAAAACAGCGGCAAAGATATGGCAAGTTACAAATTTACGGTTCTTTAAATTTCTACTAATAATAAAAATAATAATACTAATATAAATGATTGCAATGTTGACGCTTAGTGTCACCGTGGTGGAATAAATTACCAGACAAATAAGAAAGTTGTTTTTCTAAGCAAAAAATGCGCTGAATACCAAACGACAATTACGTGCGGTTTTAATTTGAATCAGCAATTCAAAGAATCTCTCAATATATATGAAACGAGGCTGTTCAATTTAGTACTATAGTATATAGTAAGAATAGATGGAGAAAGATGGAGAAGCGAGAAAATAACGACCATTTTCCCCATTGGGGTAGGTATTTTCCTCGCTGAGAATCTTTTGTTCATGCTGTCGGGGTGCAGTCAATAACTCAAGTCATGTTTATTCCGTTGACGTAGAAAACAACCAATACAGAAACAACAACAACAACAAAAAAAAAACTAAATAATAGACACACACATGTGTGCTACTTTTATTAGGAGCGATAAACTAATCCAACCGAATCATGTTAATTCAATTGTATGCCGGGCTGTGAATGTAAATTGCTAATAATATTATCAATTAGCCTGTAATAAAGCATTTCTGCACTATAAGATAAAATAAAACATCATCAAACATATCTCAGTAAATAAATAAATATTCGGATGCAATAAATCCAGTTCGACTTTGTTTAATTATTTGACTTTTTTCTATTCGTTTGCATGAAAGTAAACACGCGATTACAAAAACAAAAATAACAACGTTTTAAAAACAAATTAATGAAAATAAAAAAAATAGATTAAAACTCGGATTACAAATAAAATTTGTGGTTTTTTATTCCTGTGTAGGTACTTTTAATACAATTTCCTTGTGAATGTGAAATGCAAATTGCACACTTTGAAAAATGTAAAATTAGCACTTTTTCAATGCACCGCCGTCGTGTGACATATGCATGAGTTTTTTCCTGCCAACCAGTGAAAAATAGTTAAAAGTTAGCGTGTGTCTGACAGAGCTTTAAGGTGCTTGTTGAGAAAGTTTTGCAGAGAGAGCTTTCAGCGCTCTGCCAGACACGATGGGAGAGAGGAAATATGCTTGGCGCATCAATGATGATCTCTTCAGAGTAGTTTAACCTAAATTACAAAAAAATCCTTTAATATTATAACAAACTTTATAATTATAAAGCAGTCGAGTTTAATTACACCAACAATTACGCGTACGAGAAAATGTAATTGTAATTTATTGAAATTGTGGAATTAACGCTAACAACTTTGTAATGCTACCGCATTCTGTATTGTCTTTGTGCTGAAATATCACACACAATGTTAGTATGCGAAATGTTCTTGCAAATTAAAAAAGAATCTTTAAAATTCCTAAAAAGCAATAATCGGTTTTGCAAGGTTTTATATTCTTTTTATAACTTTGCACGAAAATGTATTTTTTATTGAGTAACTAAAAATATTTTGTTGTGGAAATTTAATAGGTGTTGTTTATTAATTACAATTAGTGTTGTATATGTTTTATGTTTAATTAACTCTATTATATTGTATGTAACATTATTCTTGCTGTTACAATTTTTCTTCAAAATAATTTCAACTTGCCTGCCTAAGTCTTTATTAGTAACTAATTTAAGATATGTGATATTCCATAAGTTACTATTCCACATTCAAAAAGTAAATATAATTTTAAGTGCTTTTGGTAATATTAAAAGTTTGATAATTTGCTAAAGAAAAATAGTGTCGAACAAAGACATTATTTGAAAATGATTTCATCACAAATTATTTTATTTATTTTGTTATAATCAATAAATACTGTATATGCAATAATACTGTACAAAGATGAAACATCCACAATAAATTATTTCAGTTTCTCCAGATACCTATACTGGAACCTCGGTTAACCGACACTTTTATAACCGAAACATCTATTTGCCGGATCACACCAATAATAAGGCTGACGATTATTTGGACTTACACTATGGCCTTTATAATTTGATTATATGACGCTGCTGGGAACACTTCTTCCCCAGTTCTTCGCTTTGTCATGTATTATTATGTTTTTCTTTTCGCTTATCTCTCTATTATATGCCATCTCTATCATACGATCAATTTTCGTGCAAGGAATTTCAGATAATCGAGTTTTTACTGTATTGTAACGGAAAGAATAACATATATGGTAGTATATAAGCGTTAAACAGTTTTAATTTTCAATATTTCTTTGAATAAATACTATTATTTTAAATTTTTACTGTGCAAATTTAAAATGCAGAAGATATAAAGATGGGAGAAGAATATATCATAGAAAATATTGAATTCAACAATTGTTTAGTCGAATTTAATCTTTATTACCCGTATAAAAGAATTGAACATCTGCAGATGTAATAAAATATGATACGGTTTTATTTTTTCAATAAAATTTAAACTTGCGAGTTGAACGCTTTTTAAAATAACCAGCTTGGTTTTTATTTGAAATTGTACACTCGCTACATTATATTCTTACCAACTAATTAAGTTATCACAAATTATAATGGCACATCTAATTTTTACATATTTCTGGTGAATAAACAGTACACAACAAAAACGTGATTTTGGTTTTGTGCATTAATTCGTAATAATTTAATTTCGTTTTTGATATGCAGCATTCAACTATCAATTACAGAAATATCGATACGAATTTGAATGGTGAATAGTGAAACTAATTATATTATATAACATTGCATCGGAATGCAATTTAAACAAAACCCTTCCAGTTCCCGTTTCACAAAAGCAAAACAATAAATGAATTAATGATATTGCAGTTTATACGCAAACATACACAATCTACTAAATGGAAATGTTTATGATTTATGATAATGATCATTAAATTTTCGGAGGTTGTTCTTGTACCAGCTATTTTGCGATAAGATATAAATTTCTAGTGCAAGATATAGAAAATGTACATGCACAATATTAATTATTTATTACACTTGGGTTTTAATGAGCGCTACATTTTCGCGCGCACGCAAAAAATATGAATTATTTCGTCTACATCACGTAAACTTTAAGTTTATGATGTGTTTTTTATATGCAGTTAATGTTTTTATTCAAGTACTTTAACAACACAAGGATATTTTGAAATTAAAATTGAATGTGTTTTCTCATTTAATGCAAATTTTCGCTTAATAATCTGCCAAATTTACGAAATAATACGTTCAAGGGAAATTTGTGCTATAGATCTTAATTTAATTAGAAATTAAACATAGAAAAACACCTGTGCGTTTCCATCGAGGCGTTTTCGTGCAAGTGCTCGTAATTTAACGACCGAACCGGAAATTTTCTAAAATTTTAATCTAAATAGATCGCGCGTTTTATTAAAACACATTTTAATTAAAATCCTTCTTTCTTAATTACCTTATATAAGATCGCTCGGATTGCGTCTCCTATATGTGCATTTAACAAACAATATATTCGAGTAAATATTATCTAGATTCAACATTCTAGAACATCGTAAAGCTACTTTTACAAGTTGCTAAGTAGTGAAACACTTTAAGAGGGACAAACTTTACAACTTTCTTTATGTTTTCGCAGCAACGACAAGAAAGAAGTTTGTCGACATGATTTTGATGAGTACTAAACCCGTCCATTTTACCCAGATAATATTTGGATTATTATCCTTATGCGGCATCAATTTATAATCGCCCAAATGGCATTCCGACAGTGCAGCCAACAACGCAAACATGTCAATTAACTAGTTTGCAACTATAAGAAATATTAAGTTGGTTATTATGTATCTAAGTAAAGTTTACCTAATTTTTAACCTGACATTAATTACAACGTTGCCTTAACTAATATTGCGCGATGAAACTTTCCCAAACTAATCTCAAAGTTTAAACTTTCACATTATGGCAAATTTAATTAATAACATTATTATCACTTATGTACATCTCAAAAAAAAATGTGCACCATAATTTATTTTCACTTAACAAAAAAGTGGAATGTTATCTAAGTATTTTTAAAATTAAAATTATGATTGTTAAATATCATATCGAAGTTTTAATTATTATAAAGTTCTATTAAAAAGAGTTTTCATGGAAGCTGAAACTTTTTAATTAACTCGTATTTAATAATTTTTGTAATTTATTAATTGAAATGTCTTATACTTAATGTATTCAATATAAATTTACTTTTCTGTTTTTATTCTTGTTCTTGTTACTTACATTTATCTTTATGGTTTCAAGTATAGTAGCATTAGAAACAAAACCTTATAGCATTTTTTAGGAGATATTATAACACGGAATACAGAAACGTGACCTAAGTCTATTTTATCATCTGTAATTTGAAAGAATAAAACATAATCTTTTATATGAAAATTATACTTAGTTAGGTCTAAAATTGCGTAAAGCACACCTAACCATACTGCTATTAGTTTAATATGAATTATAAAATTTACTTTTTTAGACATATTTAGATTCCCTTTAAAATTATTGAAACCTAAACTGCAATAAATGAAAGAAACGGAATTATGGCAATTTTAACAATCCAATTTATTGCAATTTGAAGTAAGAAACTTATATTAATTAGTACTCTTTTTTTATATAATTGCTACTACTTTATTAAAAGCGAAAATTTGATTTTGCAATATAATTATATTATCTTTTACCTAGCTATATTTTTTATTGAAACACAACCCTTTGAGATCGTAATGGCTCGTATAAATGAAGTTGGCCTCTTTCAAAATAGACAGGCAATTTTACGCCGTGCATCACTCAATAATAAATTTGCATTTTTTAGTTGTACGTATCCCTATGCATTTCAGGACATTATTTTTATAGCAACTTTTTCTACTCAAAAACATGTTCTCTGTCTGCTGGTGTTTCGTGCGTTATAAATGATCCTGTAGATGTGAAAACGTACGAAAAAAAATGTCACATGCAGAAAGTAATGTTTAAGTCGAATAAATATTTTTCAGTAAAATATGCAAACAAGACGCACATGCTTGCATATTATGCAGAAAACAAGCATTTGTAGTTTATACAATTTATCTATTGTAATTTTTTTATACTTATCGTAGAAACTTTATTATAAAAAGGAAACTTTATCAGAACTACGAATCCATTGCGTTTCTTTACTACATAAATATAATAGAATTTTCATGCGGAAATAAAATTATATTACAAGGCAAACATTTCACATGTGAACACAAAAATTGTCACTTGCAGAAAAAGGTGAATGGGGTTCTAAGTGATATAATTAAATAATGTTTAGATTTTAATTGTTTACGTTTTTGTCCTCGTCCGATGTTAGTACTTACTTTTTGAAATCTGTTGTGTCGTGTTGTGTTCATAAAAGTTTAATTATTTAATTTCTACAGAATTTATATACCTAGACGTGCATGTTGTAGAAAATTTGCCGTAAAATTGGAGGCATTATTAGAAATACAAAGTCATTAAGTTGCGTCCAAGCCGAGCATTTTTAGTATTCGTGTTGCGCAAACGGCGAACGTAACAAGCTTGTTTTGATAAAATTCATTAAATTACATGTGCATGCATTCTTCCAACGAATTTTCGGCGAAACAGCGACAAACCACATACAATTTAATTTCATGCAAAATTAATAACCGCTTTAATCTAAATTAATTATCTGTTAAACCATTTTTTTTTCTTTCACTGCGAAATTTATTTCACGCATTATCCTTCTGTTTGTTTCTCTCATTACAACCAGCATATCCTTCAACTGTATCAAAAAGATAAATAACAATTACGAAAATGATGAAAAGCGCATCGCAAATATTTGCGCTTTTGTTTATTTGTATGAGAGCTAGGTTAACGTTTGACGATAAAAAATATCAAGTTATGAATAATGCAAGAATTGTTTGATATATATACACACACACCAAATACAAAATACACATACACATCTAAACGAAGATGGAGGTGAAGGAGCGAGGGACGCAAAGGTTGAAAAAAGCGCGTATTGTAAACAGCATGGCAAACTTGATGCCAGTGAGAAATTGAGATGTTTTATGAAAGGCAAAAAAAATTTGTGTGTGTGGGTGAAGAGTGAGAGAGCGAGAAGGCGCGCGAAAAAAAATTGAAATTCTTTTGAGTGCTGTTGCAAAATGCTTGATGTTGCAAAATCGCTTTATAAAACGAAAGCGCTACGTTGTAAAATTTCCTAAACTATGCAAAAACACTTTGACCAAGATTTTTTTTCTATAAATTATTAAAACAAAGACTTTGATAAATTTCAGTTTCGCAGTAAAATGATCGACGCATTTCGCAAACAGCGCGTCGAAACAATAAAGCGTTTTGCTGAAACTTTTTTACGAATCGGCAATTAAAATGAAATATGAAGACCGTTTCGATTGTCTCTATTTATTTGTTGCGTATTATTCAATCAAAGCGATTTTCTTCGACAATAAATCATTTGTATAAATAGTAAGATACAAAAAAATAGATAAATAATTGATGAGTACGCGCTCCCGCCGTCCCTCTCCCTTGTCTCCGTGTCGTCTAACGTCCGAAATTGTTAATGTCAGTGAGTGAGATAAGTGCTTTTGATGGGATTCGGTGCGTTCGTTCTATCCCCACGAGAGTCAACCGACTCCAAGAAACCTAACACCTTTTATCTTAGTACTGTCAAAAAATGTTCTTGCGCTTGACTCATGAATGCAATTTAACAAAACCCCCAAATCATTTCAAGCTGCACTGCGCGAATGAAACGATAATCTATCATTCAATTCAAATGCTTTTTATGTTAATGTCAAAAGTATGGAAGTAAAAACTTGTGACAATGTCTACTACATTAAAGTAATACTTTTTTTCGTTCTGCCTTTACAATTATTCATTGATATGCGTGTATACTATCCAAATTTACGGAATAAATTATACTCACAACTATATTTTAAGTAATTAATATGATTAATTTGTAACAATGCTTAATAAATCTAAATATTATTAAAGTAGTCAGGTTCTAACTTAGATTAATGTAAAAAGTGAGCATATAAATTAAAGCAATAATTAAAAATATTTTCTGATGAAATTATTAATTACATAGTGATAAAAAATTATAGAAATAATGTTAGATATGGGGGGATAAATGTATAATTAGGTATAATTAAATTGAAAAGCTGAAATATCACCAAATTTGAAAAATTGAGACTTAACTAAATAATATAAAAGCCTCTGTGTTAAGCTAATTACTAGTTTTATTGTAGTACCTTTCAGAGAATGCCTATTTAATATGTTAGGTAATCTAAAATAGATATTTGTGAGAAGTTTGAGGGTTTAATCAAAAATAAAAGTTTCAGTAAATCTATAAACAATATTTAATATTATCTTTGTCATTACTCTAAATGTGAATTAATAACAAAAAAGAATAAAGAGAAATCAAGTCAAAGGTAGTAATATTTATAAATTTATTCATGAATAATGTCAGTTTCAACCTTCACATCGCACGATAAACACGAATTAGGGATGAATACTCCAAGTTTTGAGACTCTTTCAATAAATTATATTATCAATATTATTTTATATAAAACATTAATGACGGCTATAAAAATTATAGGTTTAATGAAGCAATAAACTGCAGTAATTGCTAAAAGTTGTTTAACTAAACTGGTATTAATACATAATTATTAATAATTATTCAACCGTATTACTTAAATTGCACGCATTAAATATATAATATTAATAATTTTGTTAGCGATAAAAAACGTTAATATTAATATTATCTATTAATAATTGCACGAAACATTAAAGTTTTTAATATGGCCTTTTTTATTGTTAAAGTAAGTATGCAATTTAAAAATAGCTTAATTTTAAAATCTCGTTGCTCTGTAAGGAAATTTCTGCATACAAAAGTTTTCATTTTACTTGAACGTGTAATTACACTTTTGGCCATAACTATAATTTAAGAAGGCTTTAATTGCAATGCTAGAAAATTACATTTTTTAAACTTGCCTTTTCCTCCTCCTCAATGTTTAAATTATATTCGGATGGATTAAATAAACTCACATGTGCGTTGCTAGCGAAATTCAAAATTATTGAACAATTCTATAACACAGCAGCAAATTGCGATAAATAATTAATTATTAAAATCAATATTGCATTAAACAGTTGCCCTATAAAGACTAATTATGCGCAAATATTATAATTTTCTATCCTATATATAACAATAATTAATTGATTTGTCCTCTGATTAACGTTAATATTATTGTAATGGAACGAATGGATTTAATAGCTACATTTAATTATTTATTAATTATCTACTTTTTTATATATTCTTAAGTGCAATTTTGCCAATACGTCCTTATTTTATCTTTACATAATTTACCTAAACTTAAGAATAGTAATGAATTATTAAATTGTCATTTCACGAATTATTAACTACGAAGTCGCGTGTAAGATTTTTTAAGAACTTTAAAAAGCTTGCAATATTTACGCCAATATATAAATATGTTAATAAAAGATTAAATATTATAATCATCTCCGTTATGAATTAATTTAAATTTAATTATTTAATGCCTGAATTTATTAATATGTATTATTTATATTGATTCATCAACATTTTATAAATATAATATTTTGATTATAATTGTTTATATATATTAGTAAATATAGGCTTAACAAAAGTGTATTTTTAATAAATAAAATAATAAAAGTGTTTGGGTTGATTTTGAAACAACGCTCGAAGCGCACTTAAACAAAGTTTGAAGGTATAGATAAAATTTATAGTAATTCAATCGTACACATATCCATTGTTTGTTTAATTTAATGTAGAATAAGTGATAGTAGCTGTAATCCATGATGCCGGTTTCTATCCCGAAACCGCAAAACGTTTTCTATTCGAACCCGAGCTTTCCGGTGAATGTGCATCGCTGCTGCCTTGATCTACGGCCCTCCAACTAGTTTAAAACGCAACACTCACTTGAACACGTTTTCAAATAATTGTATCTTATTCTTTACGAGCGAAATTGTTTCGTTGCGCTAATTCTACGAAACAAACGAGCCACTTGTATAAAAAAGTTTACTTTTTAATTGTTACGGCCGTGTTTCTTATGGTGGACGAAAGGCGCGCAAAACAGAATAGGAACGAAACGAAAAGCGTAATGTGAAACTTCAGCAAGTTACCATTGCGCATTTTAATGCTAATATTATGCTTTATTTTGACAACACGTTTTCTAAATATTGACCAATTTTTACCGAATTGCTTTTTTGTATTCGCCACGCGCAGTTGCTTAATTTTTTCCCTCTCGTTGTTGTTTTGTCCGACAAAGCAAAAAAATACAAATTGGGCCAAAGCTGTAAAAACGGAAAAAATGAGCGTGTTTTACACGAAAAAGCAAAGCGCCCTTAAAATTGTTTTCATAAATTTGCCACACTCACACACACACACATAAAAAAAATAACAAGAAGAACAAAATTATTATTATTGCGCGCTCGTCGTCGTGTTGTTATTAAAAACGATTTTTCAGCTTTACATTTATAAATTGTTTAATACAACTAATAACACTTTGCTAATGCTTTAAGGCGTTTTTCTTGTCACTTCGCCGTTGTTAACTTCACCACTTTTTTTTCGGGGCGAAATAAATGGAATTGACTGGGTGTGATTCAATAGGACTCTTCCCTTTTCTCCGTTCGCTTTCTTTCACCGACATCGCGTCAATAACGCAGACGTACACGAACGAACGGAACGAAATTGTCTTCGCCGAGACTTTAATTTCGCTTCCGGTGTTTTTTTCTCGTGGTGTGGTGCAATATTAATGTACAATATTAAAAATTAATTTTCATTGGTCGCGTGGGAGTTGCCCACTTCTTTGGCGCCCCTAAATTAAGCCCTAAAATTTTATTTATTCGCCCGATGGGAATATTATTTATATTTTTATCGTTCGCCAACATTTGATTTAGCGAAATTTTATCATAATATATTGTTGTTTAATTTATTTATCAATGATCAAATAAACAAAAAGTTTGGTAAAGTCGCTAACCTAGGCAAATTTTCATGTATTTTTTTATTAATGGTTAAATAATAATTTGTGATTTTTATTAATTGATAAAGTCACTAACGTGTAGTAACTTTGATGACATTTTTCAGTAATAGTAGCATATAATTAATTTTGTATCAAATTAAATTAATGCGTTTTGCGTCGATAATTAGATAGAATTTAATCCTACAGCCTAATCAACATTGTATTTTGTTGTTGAAGCGGCGGAATTGATTTTAGTGGTGTTTTTAGTCTGATTATTTAATAATTATAAGCCGAAAATAGTCGTGTTCTAACACAACTCGAATCGTAATTTAATAAACTAGAAACATGATAATGCAATTTACGTTTAATTTTAATGTTGCAGGTGTGGAGAGTGCTTTGCGACCAACGCTGAAAAAAACGTAAGTATTATGCATCTACCAAAAATTATTATCAATTAAAATGTGCGGCGGTTACGTAGTAAAACTTTACATTTGATTAAATTAAAATTATTACATTAACAAATTTCATTATTAACGCGTTATTCCGGGGCAATCGTTTTAATATTAAATTTTATAATTTATTCCACATGCGTTTGCCGCCGCGTGGTATTTCTTCTATAGGTTTTGGAATTTTTTTATTAAGAAATATTTTAACGAAACTATGCTTTTTATTCGCTACGCTTCAATAAATTTAACTTTTTTCTTCTTCTATTTATTGAAATATTTTACAGTTTTTTTTCATGTTGCTTGTTGTTGGCCAAAAAAAAGTATAAGGGAAAAATATACAATATATAAAATAAAAAATAGGAGAAAATTTTCTCTCTTTATATATAAATATATTGGCGGTTTTGTTGTTGCGCTTGGACGCAAAAGCAATTTTCCCATATTCTGTATAATTTTCTATTTATATTTAAATTTGCACTTATAAACTACATAGAAACAATAAAATACTAACTGGGGGAGAGAAAAAAACTAGCAGACAGTAAATATACACCGAGTTTAGTTTAAAATATTTATAAACAAATAAGCGCTCAAAGTGTGAATAAATAATAAATTTAACAGCAAACATAAACTTTATTATGGAAGTATTTAACAAATATAATGTATTATTTATTATTTGCTTTCTAATAGCTTCTAATTCATTTATTTTATTACTAATTTTGATAAATAAGAATTTAAACAATTTCACCACGCCAGAGCAGAGTAAAGGGCCCCGTTTAGAACTCATAAAAAGAAAAAAAAACATAGTTTTACCTTACTGCACCCTTCTCCCACGTGGTGGCAGAATTATCTAAATATAACAACTTGAACAATATTATTAGAATCTAATCATAAATGTTTATTTGCGAGCTGAAAAATTAGAAAGCGACGCTTAATTATTTATGGTACATTAGCATTTAGATCCCCCAATTCGAGTAAATCTTCCAAAAAGTAACAGTTTAATACCTCAAATGATATATTTACTCAAATAAATATAAATGAGTAAAATATGCAAATAAATTTCTCCGAAGTAAGTTAAGTTATAAAGGAGGCATTGTCTCTCTCTCCTTCGCACTGCTGCGTACCTTTGAACGCAACACTTTAAATTACTTTCATAATCACATAAAAAAGCAAAATCCTGTTTGTCAAACTTTTATTTATTGATCATAAAAGAAAGTTTAATAGATTTTCTTCGTTGTGTGTCGTGTGACGTTCTTGCCGTGTTGTTGCTGTTGCGTTGTGTTTTTTTTTCTTCTTGCAGGAACACGTTTCCCATGCACATCGATATGTATATGTGCTGTAAAAATAAATAAGTTTAGGTGCGTTCCAGATTTGATTTTTTACGAGCGACGCAGGTGCACCGAAAACAATCGTATTTTTTGCTCGCATTTTAAAGTTGCATAATATATAAGAGAGGCGTTGAGAAAAAGGCGGCGGGCTATCGATACATGAACTAACATCAATATGTTTGAGTAATGGCTTTACGAGTTTCGTTCGTGTCTGTATCCTTGGAAAAATCCATTTGCTAGGATTGAGGATGTAATTCGCTTCCTCATTTAGATCATGGATTATATTCTGCTTCAATTCTCTTTTTATATTACACGCCAGCAAAAAATTATTATTTTGCGATATAAAATATCAATCGATGTTTGGATGATTGACTTTTTTATAGGCTTTAAAAAAGCATTCTGCTCGTAATTTTTTACGCTTTTACTCGCCATATTTCAAACAGAGTTTATTAACATCCTTAATTGTACATTTGCGTTTTATTTTATGCTTTTTCTACTAGTTCACATTTCCACATATGTATTTGCTTTTTTACACTGCTCTCTTCGGCAGCGATCAATCAAGTATGATCGAAACTGGTTACTATAAGTTTAACAAAGCGGTCAATAGCAAGTTCTATTTGTCGTTTGGTAAAAAACCACTTACACTAAATCTAAATTATGAACAAACAATTTACGGTTTTTGCACGATCTCACATTATCGGAGACTTCTTAGCTAAAAGCTCAACAAATGTGCGATATGGATGGCACCGGATGAGTTTTTCCACTTTAATAAACTGAAGCTGCCAATTCACGAATACAATTATATATCAGTTGAGTGGACAAAAGAATGCTATGTGAGCAATTACAACATCTTATAAATGAGAATATTTTTTATTAAAATTACAATAAATTGTCAAAATCAAAATTATTTTTAATAAACGATAACATTTACATGAAGTTGTCAATTTCTAGTTTGTCGACTGTAATAAACAATCAAAGCAATCAGTTGACTAAGAAATAGTTAAATTTTTAAAGCAAACTGTACAAAACCAAGCTTATTACATAAAAAGTATTATACAATTTTTCCGTTTTTATTATATTATACTGGCTTTTCAAATATGTTTCAT
>JARJDW010002350.1:0-17260 GCA_030264715.1 Adinopsis sp. GC000173
GATTGATCTATGAAAATGATGATTATGCTCCAATTGTATAGTTTGAAATTCGATTTACGTATACTTTGCTGCTTTGATTTATTAATGAACAACACAACACAATAATGGCAGCAAAAAAATATTGTATGTAACTACGCCGCCGTCACTGATTGTCATCATTCGTATGATCTTTTGTTGATCTACCAACCACACGGAAACGTATCGCATTGGTTGAAAATTTACGTTGCTGTGACGTTGGACAATACTTGATGAATTAACATACACAGTGAATTGAAAATAGTTTGCGAATGAATAAAAATTGGTTAATTGAATTACAACCTAATAAAAGTCGAGCTAAATTGTCACCATTTACCATACGGAAATATGAGAATGTAAGTACAAAGTGAATGAAGAAAATTGGTTATGAAAAACCAAATCACAATAAAACTGGAGCGCCACCATTGGTTGAATATTTACGTTGTCATGACAATGGACATTTCTGTATGAATTAACATACACAGTGAATTGTAATTAATTTATGTGAATATATATAGAATACAATGAAAATTGGTTATTGAATTACAGCCCAATCAAAATCAAGCAACCATGACAATGTAGATTACATATTGCATGTATTAATGTAACATTCAAAGTGAATGAAGAAAAATTGGCGATGGAATTAAAATTGAATTAAAATTCAATCAAAATAAAGCTAAACTATGACTTTGTTGTGCGTTTGAAACGCATCCTTTTGGTTGATTATTTATAAACAATACTTGGTGAAAATAATTTGTATGCATACACAATAAATGAAAATTGATAATTGAGTTAAAATCCATTAAAAATCAAGCTAGGCCGTCACGGCTTATCATTCGTGTGGCCTTTGTTGATTTACTGCTTCCGACACACTACATAACACTGGAAAACACTAAATACACCGAAAAATAATTTAAAAAATATTGAAATTTATAGAAAAATGATGAAAAAGCTAAAAAAATATTAAAAAAATGATGAAAAACTCAAAAACACTAAAAATTTGGTTGACAATTTACGTTGCCATAACGATCTACAATGTATGTCAAATAATATACACAGTGAATTGAAATTAATTTGGTTATTGAATTAAAAATCTAATCAAAATCAAGTTAAGCCGTCACTGGTTTATATTCTTGTTACGTTAGTAGATATATCGCCTCCAATTTTTTGAATATTATGTATGTCAAATAATATACACAGTGAATTGAAATTAATTTGGTTATTGAATTAAAAATCCAATCAAAATCAAGCTAAGCCGTCACTGGTTTATATTCTTGTGACGTAAGTTGATATATCGCCTCCAATTTTTTGAATATTATGTATGTCAAATAATATACACAGTGCATTGAAATTTATTTGGTTATTGAATTAAAAATCTGATCAAAATCAAACTAAGCCGTCACTGGTTGTTATTCTTGTGACATTAGTTGATATATCGCCTTCAATTTGTTGAATATATTACGTTGCCATGACTATATGCAATACATGTCTAATATAGATAGCGAATTGAAATTAATTTGGTTATTGAATTAAAAATCCAATTAAAATCAAGCTAAGCCGTCAATGCTTCTCATTTATGCAAAAATTTGTTGATTTATCACCTCCATTTAATTGAATATTTACCTTGTCGTCCAATACATGCCGAATTTACGGACACATATAGACATAGTGGATTGCAAGTTTTGGGTGTTAAACGAATTTCTTCATACAATACATGAAGAAATTGTCCAGTTAGGTATCTAATTAAAATAAAATGGTGAAGGCGCCGCGCCGGTTAGTTGTTACAATTGCCTTGCCTTGCCTAAAGCGATTAGAAACATTTGCGCGTGCTTGCTTGCTTGCTTACTCGCTCTCTCGTTTGCTAGATTTTTATTTATATTGTAAGACTATTATTTGGCGTGCAAACAATACCCAGCCGTTTTCGCTTTGTTTCATGTCTATATGTGTGTGTATGAGTGTGTGTATGTGAAAAGTGTACGAGTGGGCACTTGAAAGGAAAACGATCACAACATGATTACGTTGTGTAGTTGTTTAAGTATCTCGTTCGCTGCTTTACTCCCCCCGCCCTTACTCTTCTCATTTCACCTATTTTTTGCGCGTCCCTTTTGTTCTAACAGACACAACGCAAAGTGGGTAAAAAAAGCAAGGCAGGCTTTGAACTTGTTGTAGCCTTCTGCTGCTGCTGATGCTGGAAACAAACGCACAACGCAAATGAAATTAACGAAAAAGAAACTTATTCTCTTCGGTGCGCTAAATTAATCAACATATGATTATTTTGTATATCTACAATGATGGCGTATTTTAAAACCGTTTTTGTGTGTGAAGAGCGCACACAAATATTGATTTTGCATTGTATGTTGGTTTATTAAAACGCCAACAACGCAACACACATACACATACACAAAACAAACGAACCAAAAAATATATAGCTATATATAGCTGCTATATAGCAGCTAACTAAACCAGAAATGAAAATGAACTGTTGTATATTTCCAATACTCCAATATTTTTTGTGGTTTGTTTGTTTGTGTCGCATATGCTTGGATGGTTTGTTGTACTTGTTTTATTTTTCAACTGCAAGCGAATTTCATTTCCTTTTGCGCGCGCTAAAACAATTGTGTTTTGGTTAAAACTTGCCCTACAAAAAATCACAGCACGCTTCTCGATTTCATATATAATGCAACAATTTTTAGTTGCGACGCCACTGGTTGTTTACTCTTCTAACAACAGAGAACAATAATATAGTGTAACAACAGATTTTTGGGTGAATAATCAACAATGACAAGCTTTGCGTTAATTTAGTGGTCTCTTACATTGTGTTGTGCACTTTTTCTTCCTTTCTTGCGTTTTAAAACATATTTATGCTGTCCCAACCAACAACAACCACAGCACACGCTTTGCTCGATTTCATATTTAATGCAACAATTTTTAGTTTTGCGACGCCGTTGGTTGTTTACTTTACTTCTAAAACCAAAGAACAATAATAGTAGTGTAATAATTGTTTGTTTATTGCCATGGTAACAACACATTTTTCGGGTGAACAAGGTGGACGTTGTTAATTTTGTCTCTTACTTTGTGTTGTGCGCGTTTTCTTCTTTTCTTGCGTTTTAAAACGTATTTATTCTGATTTAATAATTGCAAAAAAAAAACAATTGTGTTTTGTTAAAACTTGCCCCACAACAACCACAGCACACGCTTTTCTCGATTTCATATTTAATGCAACAATTTTTAGTTTTGCGACGCCGCTGGTTGTTTACTTTACTTCTAAAAACAAAGAACAATAATAGTAGTGTAATAATTGTTTGTTTATTGCCATGGTAACAATCAACATAATGACAAGATTGGCGTTAATTTAATTTAGTCTCCTTTTTTGCTTCTTCTTTGCGTTTTAAAATTTATATATTTATGCTGATTTAATAGTAATTGCTGCAAAAATTGCGCTGAAACAACAACAACAACAACACCACCGAGTCGCGCTTTGCTTTAATCATGCAAATATAACGTTCGCGTTCGTGTCTTTACAATTTCCTTGTGTTGTGCTATTTTTACACAAAACGCTAATCTTCAAAGTGTGCTGCTAGACAAAAATCGATTTATGAACAAGTTTTTTTCTTTTCTTTTTTTTGCGCGCGCGGACAACAAATGTTTTCAAACAGTTATGACATCGCATTCATAAATTCTTCATTTCATTTCATATCGTTGTGAACGTTCAATAAGAAATGAAATTTGTTACGCTTACTTTGTAAAAACTTTCGTGAAATGGTGTTGTCATACAGGGCGAATAGAAAAAAGTGTGGATATACGTGGATGGTCCGAAAAGTTTCTAGCTTTTTTTTAAGTGCAGCCTCAAATTACTTTTTAGCATTACCACGTCCTAATTAAACCGAAATTTTTTATGGATTTTCTTTGCGCGTGAAAATTTTTGCGACTTTCTTCATTAATTTTTCGTTGATTTTTGGCATTTTCCATCAAATCGTTTAGCGACTTTTATCAAAGTTGAACATTTTTTAATCACTTTTAATGAAAATCATTAAATATTTTGGTGGAAAATGCCAAAACTTAAGAAAAATGAAAGAAAAACCACCCACGTATATCTACACTTTTTTACCTTGTAAGAAATCTTCATTGTTTTTATGTATAATATGTTGTTATACATATATGGGGTGAATAGAAAATTCGACATTAATGCAATCGGATATTATTGAATAACACACGTAACAAGTTGCTGTAGGCTTTCTATCCTCATCCCCCCATACATTTTCCCTCTGCATCGCATCACATCGCGTTATACAACGCCGAAACAATATTTTATTTAAACTCAACTAAGCGACGAGAACTAAACGAAGTTTGCCGTAGCAGCGCAGCGAACTTTCGAACAAGAAGAAAACGAAGACGATGTGGTGTGGTATGGAAAGGAATATTCTACGCGCACGGATTTATCGCTATTATTCTAATTTTATATAAAATCGGCTTAGATACGAACGCTCGCGTTTTACACAAGTTTCACAATTTATAACACAATAAAGACAACGAAGGCAACGAGTTTCGTTTCGCTTCTTCTTGTAAGCGAGTAATTATTACCGCTACAGCTTCAGGTATTTTTATTATTCCAACGCGATAATAAATCCTTTTCCTCGATGCGATTTAATGCTGGTTATATTACGTGCGTAATACGAATCGAGTAATAATAATTGATTGCAATTCACACATACAGCGTGAATAACAAGTAATCGACGTGGACAAGCTCTTTTTTGTCCAACACGATAAATTCACCTCCTCGATGCGTTATATTGTTTGTCGCGCATACAGAGTGAACACCAAGTTCACAATTTATGACACAATAAAGACAGCAATATTGTAAGTAATTATATTGGCGTTGCTGTTTCAGGTATTTTCATTCCAACGCAATAAATTCTCTTCTAGATGCGATTTAATGCGCGCTCTAATAATATAATTGATCACAACATGCTGTCACTGTATTTGTGACACATACAGGGTGAATAACAAGTCGTCGATGTTTTGTTTCACTTCTTGTAAAAGTAATTATTACCGTTGCTGCTTTAGGTATTTTCTCTCCAACACGATAAATTCTCCTCCTCGCTGCGATTTAACTTTATATTGTTTGTCTCGCATATCGAGTGAACACCAAGTCATTGGACTTTGCCAAGTTTCACAGTTTATAACACAATAAAGGCAGCAATTAGTTTCATTTCGATGTTGTAAGTAATTCTTACAGTTACTGCTTCAGCTATTTTTATTCCAACGCGATAAATCCTCTTCTCGATGCGATTTAGTGCGCCATATACGTGCGTTATATGAAGCCACTAATAATAATTGATCACAATACGCCGCCACATACCGGGGGAACACCAAGTAATTGACCTAGCCATGTTTTACAACTTATAACACAATAAAAACAGCGAGTTCTATTCCAAATACTTGTATATAATTATTCCCTTTGTGTGTAATACAAACACGCCACCACTGCTATCTCTTATATACAGGATGAACCCCAAGTTAAATTAAACTCGACATGACAAAGTTTCATAGTTTATAACGCGCAATAAAGACAGTATGTGGTAATTACATGGCCGATATTTTTATGCCAACGATAAATCCTCTTCGATGCGATTTAATACATTACGTGCGTAATATACAAACTGGCTAATCATTTTACCCACTTACACGCCGTCACTGCCTTACATATGAAGTTACAGGGTGAACGCCTAAATCATTGTTACGTTAAATTAAACCCGGCAATAAACACATTCTTTGCGATGCGATTTAATACACGATACGTGCATAATATACAAAGCAACTAATAGGTAATGTTGATCACACATCGCCAATGTCGCATACATTTACACAGGATGAACGCTAAATCGTCGTTGCATTAAACTTCCCTTAACAAAGTTTCACAGTAGTTAGTAATTATTGAGTGTTTTATATTGTATTTTGTAGTAATTATTGCTATAGTCGACGAAAAGTGACTCTTGCGGCTCAGGTAATAAAAATGGGCTGTTCGTTTTTCTAAGAGATAGGTATTGCTGTACACATATAAGTTAAAAAGAGAAAAAATATTTTTTGTCCAAAATATCATTCCTATTTTATGGTTTAAGCTGAAAATGCTACTTTTCATTCACTAACAGCTGGGGCCGTAAACATGTACTAGTTCTTCTTGTACGTAATTTGCATAGATGCTTGTACAGGTTAAAAAGCGAGAAAACATCTGAGTATACCTCTTTATGCAAATTACTTAAAAAAGACCCACCCTCTTTTATTAATTCTTTGCACTCCACTGTCGCCATATAGGCGACATTCGGGTTTTGACGTCAGGCTCGCATATTGAGTAACAACGACTTTCTAAGTTTGACAACTGCGCTGATTTACCTTCATAGGGATGCTTTTTATTAGCAGCGCATATTTTCAGCCCTTTTTGGCCAGCAAAAGGGGTGTTTCAGAGAGCAAAATAGGCATTTTCAGAGGGGCTGAAAAAATAATTAAAGAGTGCAAAGGGTCGACTATAGTATTTTTATTCCAACGATAAATTCGACCTCTCTTTGATGCGATTTTTAATACGATACGTGCGTAATAAAACTAATAATTTTGATAACACGCCGCCACTGCCGCCTCTTACATACATACATTTACACAGCCAGACACAGGGTGAACGCCAAATCATCGTGGCGTTAAATTAAAGTCGACGTGGCGTGAAATTGCCATCAGGGAACGAAAGCAGCAAGAGCAAACAAACACATATACAAACGTGCGGTGGTTTTTTTCTCATTTTATATTTTTTAGATGCACGTAATAATCGCATATTTAATTCTGCATCTGTCCGTTTTTTTGCTGTTTGTCTTTTGTTTTGCGAGTAGAGAGAGAGTGGAAAGGGATTATAATACTTGCAAAAACACTAACATAATAAAAATTATATACGTATATACATACAGTATATATATATTTGTTGGGGAATTAAATAAATGCGAGAAAAATTTGTGTTGTAGCATTATATAAAGCGGTAATTAAAGTATTTGCGACGAAGATTTTTACGTGTACACTGCTGCCGCTTTTTTATACATCTATATATTTAATTTAATCAAGTCGGCTTAGCAGCGTTAATGAATTACCGAGCGTGTATAACAAGCAAAGCGAAAATTACTAATTAGCAGCAACATGGCAACAAAAAAAAATGTATGAATTTGTTTTCGCTAATCCTGTTTTCATTTTTTAATTATGTGATAATGCTGATTTTTTGCTTATTTGTGTGTTGCAGACGTTTCGCCATGGATTCCCCTTTCAACCGACGGCGATCGCCTACGATCCGATACAGAAGCTGCTCGCGATTGGCTCGAAATGCGGCTCACTGCGAATGTATCCTTTTTTTTCATTATTTTCTTTATTCAAATTTAATTACACGCGCAATTAGCCTACGGAACTTCTGTCTCAATCAGAGATACTTTATTTAACTACATTTTGCGATAGAGAGAAATTAATATTATCGCTGCAAGATATATACACATCCGATGCCGCCGCCGCCGCCGCAAAAGCCGTATTTCTCTATTAATCATCCTCTTCGGTAAAGTATACATTGACATTACCATATCGATTTCAATTAGTTTCGGAAAACGCTTTCGGGACTTTATAATATGTATGTATACATTTGTGTTTTTTATTTACTTCTAATTTATTTCATCTTTGTACTCACACTGTATGTCTAAATTATGGTTTTGATCGGTTGCTCAGTTGCCAAATAATCAATTATTATTAACGAAAAAATAATGATTGTGGAGAAAATATATACAGACAACAATAATTTGTTTTGCTGTGCAGAATTTTATAGTTACATACTACTTTATCGTCACACTGTATATAAATTATGGCATTTTATCAGTTTATTGGTTTCTATCAGAAAAATTTTTTGTTCATGACTTTGTAGTCACACTATATATTTATTAATCATAGTATTATCGGTTGGTTTACGAAACAAGCATTGGCGCACAATAAAGTACAGTCAAAAATAATCAATGATAAACAAAAAATGGTCCTAAAATACACTGTGCTACTTCTTGGCTGTTTTTTCACATTTTTACGTATTCTTTTCCACTTTTTCGATGTTTTTTCACACGTTTTCACTGTATTTTTCAGTTTTTCACTGTTTTCTCCACTTTTTTACTGTTTTTTTAAACGTTTTCACGTTTTTTTTTCACTTTTTCACTGTTTTTTTACAATTTTATTTGTTCTTTTCCACTTTTTCACTATTTTTTCACACTTTTTCACTGTTTTTTCACACTTTTCACTGTTTTTTTCCACTTCTTTGCTGTTTTTCACATGTTTTCACATTTTTCCACTGTTACATTGGAACAGTTTTGTTTTTGTTTGCTGTTTAGAGCTTCATAGTCACACTGTATATAAATTATTGCCAAAAAACAATCATTAGCGTACCTTTTGTTTCCTTCATTTCTCAACAATGAATCATAGTCATAAATGATCAATGATGAACAAAAAGAAGCAAAACAAAATAGTCGTAAAGTACAAACACAAACAGTTGCAAAAAATAAATATTTTGTTTTTGCTCTGAGTGAGAATGAGAAAAACGTACGGATATATAAGAAGTGACAAATTTGTCCAATTTGTCACATTGCCTTAAATAACAAGCGCACGCCGCCACCGTCAGCCTGAACGCGACGTGCAAAAGAAATATTTATTTATATATAGAGATAATTTTTTCGATTCTCTCTCTCTTTGTCTCTTCGTGTTTTATTTCGGCTTCCTGGCGGATTCTTATTTAAGCATTGTCGCTGCTGATTGCCATAAATTCACCAACGCAGAGCGCGCACAACAAACAAGACGACGTGGCGCTTTTTTTTCTTAGAGGGTTGCTGGGTAGAGTCTTGGTGGGTGGGCGATATGTCACGGAAGAGAGAAGGTGGTAAATTAATGTCATTTCACGATCGTAAATTGTGCTTAAAGCGACTTTTACCATACGTGTTTAAGCATCGGCGATTTTTCATTTCGGGCAGACGCGGTTGGTTATTATTTATATATGTGCCCGGTTTGATTTCGTTGCGGCACGAACTAGATAAATCCACATCAAAACACCGACGAAAAAATTACTTCATTTCGAATTATATGGGTATGATATGATACAAACATGACATGATACTTCCATATCTTTTCTTGTCACGCCACTGGTTGTTTATATATATATATATATGTACAGAGTGAAGAGAAAATTATATTTTTTGCTAGTTAATCGTTGTGTAATAAATAATTACTTTATGCCGAATTATGATACAACATAACGTATTACCTCTATATTACTTCATTTTTAGTTACGCCACTAATTGTTTGCTTATATACACAGTGAAGAGAAGATCATATTTAGAAGGCAAATTTTAGGTTTATGAGTCGTGCAGATGCTAAAAAAGTAATTTGAGATAGTAAAGAGTTGTTTGCACACCGGAGCTAATAAATCACGCGACGCCTCTGCATTTTTAATGGGTAATTGTGTAATTAATCTGAAATCGATTTATTTGCTTCACATTATGTGAAATTAACTATTTCATTCAATTGTACAATAATACAAACGTAACATAATACTTTAATTTTTGTCGTAGTTACGCCACTGCTCATTTACATATATACTAAGTGACGAGAAAGTCATTTTTTTTTTGGCCGGGTTTGCATTTTTAACAAAAATTTGAGTAATTAATTAATTTAGTATTTTTATGTGCTGAGTGAAGAGAAAGTCACATTTTGATGCTTTTTGGTGCATTTTTTAAACAAACACCAACTTGCAAATAATTAATCAAGTAGAATGCTACTACAGTATTTACTTGCCATCATCATCATCATCATTATCATTAACGCGCAAAATTGATTGGAAGCTCCGCTTGCATATTGCATCAACCGTCTAACCAAAAATCGATATACGACACCAATTGGCCGAATTTATGTGTGTGTTCGTGCATTACGACTAACGAGCCGCCTTCTCGTAGTGTATAAAAATCTTTGTCGTTTGTTATATACGACGTTGTGCGATGATGAAAAACGCACGTCGCTCATTATTATTGTCAGAGCGAAGTCGAACGCTCGCATTTGCAGCAGCAAAAAATGAGCGCCCGGCATGATTTGATGTAATGGGAATTTGCGCGGCGCACCAATTGATTGATGTGCAACCGCAACGATAAGTGGATTACAACAATCACTAATCGCACTGTATAATATACATGTGTATCAGTAATAACCAGTGACGTGACATGCAAATGATTTATGCAGCATTTTCAAAACTTCTCTTCTTACGGAACACTGTTTGTTCAATGAATTTCACTGCTTTTTAAGTGTTTTTCTCACTTGTTTTCAATGAATTTCACTGTTTTTAAGTGTTTTTTCCACTTGTTTTCAATGAATTTCAGTGTTTTTAGTGCTTTTTCACTCTTTTTCACTGAAATTCACTGGTTTTTAGTATTTTTTCACTCTTTGAATGATTTCCATTGTTTTGAAGTGTCTTTTCACTCTTTTGCAATGAATTTCACTCTATTTTTTAGTGTTTCCTCACTTTTTTTCAACGATGTTCAGTTATGTTTAGTGAATTTTCACTCTTTTCCAATGAATTTCACTGTTTTTAGTGTTTGTTCACTCTTTTTTAATGAATTTCACTGATTTTTAGTGTTTTTTCACCCTTTTCAAAGAATTTCACTAATTTTAGTGCTTTTTCTCTTTTTTTCCAATGAATTTCACTGTCTTCTAGTGTTTGTTCAATGATAAATTCATTAGGATATTTTTCTATATTAGAGGAAATTATAGCTAATTAAAGAACACATTTAGATTAGTATTTTTAGGTTTACATTTTATAATTTTTTTCGAAAAACAATTTGGAAAACTCTGGATTAATGAATTAAGATAGTATTCGTTCTGATTATTAAATGTGATTATCTACTCACCCTGTATGTATATCATATGTATTAACAAGCAGTGGCGTAGCATGAAAATGATTAATGACAACGCAAATTGATTAAGTATGCGTGGTATAATGTTGGAGGGATGAATTTTTCACTTTTTTGCTTAGAGTGACGGGCGGCAGCAGCAACTTGTTGGCAGTTTTTTTTTGCGCGCGCTTGTGTATTGTATGTATATATGTACTATGCTTGCTGTTGCTGCGGCTTGGTAAATAATTGGCGAGGCGTGCGGCGAAAACGAAAATCAAGGTGTGCGGTTTGCAGTTTAGCCAGTTTAGTTAGTTGTTTCAACGCGCGCTGCAAAACTAACTTTATTAATTAATTGGACTTGTGCGAACACATTTATTATTATTGTTTGCTCGCCTTATTATATTTATACATTTGCATTTAATCGCGTATAAAAATGCATCAAAACCACATACATCCCATATATATAAATACATTTCCGTATCGTTTTTGTTTTATTTGAAATGCGCTCCGGCTGCGATATGAAATCGATTTAGAGATATTTACATTTATTTAATAGAAAGCGAAGGCAAAAAAGAAAATATATATATATATAAGCGAGGAACATGCACACACAGACAAAAACAACAAAAAACAATAAAAATATAAAACGCAATCGTTTTTCGCTTCAAACAAATATAAATAATCGCGCGCTATCGAAACATTTTCTTATATATATGTACAAAATAATAATGATGTTGCCGGTTGTGTGTTCCACAGTTTAACATACAAATAAAGAAAAAAAACAGACAAAAGATACATGAAATATATATATATTTGTATATACAGGGTGGTGCATTTAACTTGAGATAGGCGAATGAATAACAGAGAAACGGCGCATTTTAACAGAAAATGTTTCGAATAAAAGTTGGCTAAAACGAAGAGGGAAATCCTTTGGTACTAATTATTTTTGGCAATGACCGCAGCTTTATGGTTTATTTCATATCAACTTTGTTTTTCCAAAATGGGAACCTTCATTTTTTGTTCAGAACTACTTTCAAAGCTACTTTTATCAAACTTGTTTGTTTTTTAATCTGTTATTTGCCTGTCTCAAGTTAAATAAACCACCCTGTATATGTACTACTATTACTACTACACCGTTTATTATTGTATTTGTAGAATTATATATTGAAATTCGTTTTTCGAACCACCCGATTATAACTTAACCGAACATTTGCATAATGTTTGTCTTCGCGCGCTCACTCTTGCTTGCGCCCGGGCGAAAACAGCGCAAATTACGCAAATTCACATTCATCTGCATTTCAAAATATAAATTTGGGCGTAATTAATTTCGCATTTACACAAGTAGTACACCGCCGCCGCTGCTGCTTATTTATCAGCGCATTAGCGCTCTTGATTGGCTGGACAGCCTGGCAACCGATAAATACACGCTTGACTACGCGTATTTATCTACAGAGTGAATGCCGAATTTTATATATAAACAATGGCAACCAAAGATGTTTGATAATACGTATTTATCTGCATGGTGAATTATAATTACCAGAACATTAATCATAAATTTTTATAAATGTTATAATTACAATATTTTGCCATTTATTACGTTATTTGTTGTTTTTTTTGAATATTAACGTTTTTGATTGGTGATTGCGCTAAGAACAAATATAAAAAAATACTTTAAAACACTTATATTGTTAAAAAGTAATAAAAAGACAGTAAAAATCTTGTAAATATGCTGTCATTAAGCACGCCATTGGTTGTTTATTCGAATATTAGAATTTCTGATTGGTTTTTATCTTAGCAAGCAGTTAATACGCTTGGCAACGTGAATTTATATACAGAGTGAATGCCAATTGCTTTAAAAGTTTTTTCAAAACTAATAAAAGTTGATAGAAATCTTGTAATTATTTTGTCATTAAGCAAACCATTGGTTGTTTATTCGAATATTAATGTTTCTGATTCTTAGTTATACTAGAGAGTAATAAACAGATGCTTGACGATACGTATTTATCTACAGAGTGAATGCTAATTACCTTAAAATACTATTTTTTTTAAACAAAAAAAAGTTGTAATTATTAGAGTTTCTGATTGGTTATCATAGCAACCACTAAACAAACACTTAGCAACACATTTTTATCACACAGAGTGAATGGTAATTAGTGTGACTGATCAACAATGCATTTATTATCTACAGTGCGAGTGCGCAAAACGATTTTTTTCCTCCTCTTCGAAAGTGCGAGGATAATAAATGACGTTCGTTCGCATGGTGTTGTAATAATAATAATGATGGCACATTTAAGGACGACGACGGCGTTTTCATTCGTTTGGTTGGTTAGAGTTGGAGTAGTATAGTAGATTTGCACACACATACAGCAGCAACGGAATGAATTGAGTGCGCATTTGAATGTGAAAACGAACGCTTTGTCATTGCTGAAGCGTGTCGACGGTTGTTGGTGGTGGCGGTGTGATGGAAAGGAGAGGGGGGGGCTTACAAAATGAAGTGATGGAAATAAATGCTTTTGTAATATTATTATTATTATTATTGTTATCATCATAATAATATTCAAGGCTGGCGTCGCCTATTTTTTTTTCTTTTCTTGCTTCGTCGTCGAATATCTTCGCTTGTATCGCGTGCGCGTTTACAATAAATAAATATGTAAACGAAATATATATATACATATTGAAGTACATTGTATAGTAGGTATATATGCAAAAATTTTCGCGGCGTGTTATTATTACCACCACGCGCGCCGAATCGATACACTAAAAGCACTAAATATTTTATTAAATTGCTAAAAATACACACCAGTACAGTGCACACTACACACGGAATGTTTTTCCTTGATTTTTTTGCTCGTGACTTTTCACTCGCATTGTATATATATATATTAATAATATGGGTCAACAACCAGTAGCGTAACACTGGAGGTTTTTTACATTTTTGTTTGCTAAAAATGCACATGATTGTGTTCCTTTTTACTCACATTATAATCTATAGATGGCAATAACCAGTAGCGTAACACAGTTTTGGGCTCAATCAACATTCTTGTTTAGTATTTTACTTTTTTGCGTTCTTTTTGACAGTTTTCACCATCATTTTCGTTCTTTTCACAATTTTCTAGCGTTCTTTTTACATTTTGTTGATTTTTTCCGTGCATTTTTGCTCATTTTAACAATTTTTTGTTTATTTTTGCCTTTTCTCATTTGTTTTTAGTAGGAAATTGCAAATTAAAGACAGATAAGAAAGGGCAAAAAGAGGAGAAAACGTAAAAGAACCACAGGAAAGAGTGACAACTGTGAAATGTTAAAAAGTCTTGAAACTTTTCAGACTACCCACGTATATTTTACGATATTTACTGAACTTACTCTAACAGAATAGTCTCCCTTAATTGTGTGACTTTTTACTCACATTGTATATATATATTAACAAGCAGTGGCGTAACGTCAAACATGTTTGTTATTTTCCTTGACGAATGTGTATTTAGATTGGGCCAGCCGGGCGTCGACGTGCACGTCCGCCACGACATGGACGGGCCGCCGGGCAGCGCCGCCGTCCTCCAGCTACAGTTCCTCATCAATGAGGGCGCACTAATTTCGGCCACCGCCGATGAAACGCTGCATCTATGGAATTTCAGACAGAAGCTCCCGCAAGTGGTGCAAAGTCTCAAATTCCAAAAGGAGCGGTATGTATACCTACATATAGAAGATAGACTAGCGTCCAATTTACTAAATGCATTTCTTCTTGGTTGGTTGTAGCATCACCTGCATGCATCTGCCGCTCCAATCGAAATGGCTGTACATTGGTTCCGAACGTGGCAATGTACATGTTGTACATATTGAATCTTTTGTATTATCTGGATACGTTATTAATTGGAATAAGGTTATTGAATAGTAAGTAGTCCGGCGGCTTTGATCATCATCATCTATCCAGGACATTGAACGCAATTTGTATTATATTTGTGTGTAAATGTAAATCCTACGCGCGTGTCTTTAAGCCGGCCGAAAATCCAGCTCCATTAGCTAATTGAATATGCATGTTAAAAAATTCAAATGTTTGCATTGATTTTTTTTTATTCATTGTGAAGCAAAAACCTTCTCGCGCGCATCATCCACCATTATTATACATAGTATGTATTTCCACGTAGAGCATTTTTTATGCAAATTAACTCAACAGTTATATTTATCCAGGCGTGTTTAATTAAATCAACAAAAATTTATTGATTTTTAATGGTAATACTAAATGATTTAATTAGTTTAATAAATTGAATGACGTAAACCTGGCGCGCATCCACCGTTATTACTACGTACGCAATTTTTTAGGCAAATTTTTATAATAATAGTGATTATTATCCACTCTATGCAATACCAATTTATTTAATTAGATACCGAGTAAGTAGAAAGTGTTAAAAAGTTCAAATGATACATTGATTTTATTCTAACCCTACAAGATTTTAAGCAAATTGTACGAACCGTTTATTTGTATCAAGCGTCTAATTAAATCAACAAACATTTATTGATTTTTAAAGTAATGGTGATTTTTAACGCACTGTGTGTATAACTAAATCATTAAATTGGATACCGAGTGAGTCGAAAATCGTATTGAGTTAATTCAGCCATAGCGCATCCATCATTATTATCACATACATAATTATTAACGCAAAGTCAATTTGGATACCGAGTGAGCCGAAAGTCGTTTTATTTGATTTCGAATGCAGTTATCGAGTTAATCAAGCCTGGCGCATCTACCATTATAATTTTGTACACAATTTTTAATGCAAACTCAATTAACAATTTATTGCTATCATGTATTTAATGAAATCCACAAAATTCATTGATTTTTTTGCGTAATGATTGCTTTCAACTCGCTGTTTACATACGTAAATTATTAAATAGGTGAGTCGAAAGTTGTTTTGTTTGATGTGGCATACATACATCGAGTGAAGTCAGACTGATGCATCTACTTTGTACACATTTTTTTACGCAAAATAATTTAACCGTTTATTTTATTAGACGTTTAATTAAACTACCAAAATTTGCAGTTTTTTTGAGTAATGACTGTTTTCAACTCACTGCGTATATAACTAAATAACTAAATTAGATATTGAGTGAATCGAAAGTTGTGTTTTATTAGAATATTGCAAATTGCGTTAATGCATTGTTCTATGTATACCTAATAATAAAACTAACATGTGTTTTAGTTCTAGAAAAACTCATCCCGGCTCCGTAGTGCATTTAAGCGATAATCCATTAGACGCTAGTAAAGTAAGCTAAGCTAGTAATAGCAATTTTAAGCGATTTTTTCTATTGTTTTGTTTCTATTTTGTTCGATATACAGTTGTTAATCGGTTATGAATGCGGCCAGATTGTGCTGTGGGACTTACGCTTGAAGACGGCCGATATGCGCTTCCAGACGTCGGAGGCGCTACGCTCGATCACCTGGCATCACGAGGGCAAACAGTTTATGTGTTCGCACAGCGACGGCTCGCTGACGACGTGGAACATCAAGGCGAACCTGAAGCCGTTGCACATCTCGCAGCCGCACGGTAAACACATCCTCCTCCCTTTCGAAAATCAACACTTGTTGAATGAATGTCGCTCTACTATATCTTTTCGCGCTTCTTGTTTGTTGCAGCTAAAGTTGGCAAAGATGGAGTGATAGATAAGTGTAAACCGATACCGAAAGTCGAATGGAAATCATCTAAAACAGGGTGAGTGAGTTATTTTACGCTTCAGATATTACAAACACTGTATACATTTTATCTTTATTCCTGTTTTAATAATTCCCTTTATTTTAATTTTCCCTCTTACCTGCCTCTTTTAAATTTTCATCTTTTCTTCTCTCTCTCTCTCTCTCTCTCTCCCTCTCTCTCTCTCTCTATTATTAAATGAGAAATGAGGGGAAGTTGTGAGAGGTATGAGAGGAGGTTTGGTAAAGAATAAGGGGAAGGTTGTAAAGGAATGATGTACTTGGAGAGGTATGAGGGGAGGAAGATTTTTAATTTTCTCTCTCATTCCTCTCCAAATTGCCTCCCATCATTTGTTGTTTAATTTTCTTTCTTACCTCTTCTTTTTCTCTCTCTACTAATAAATGAAAAATGAGGGTAACTTGTGAGAGGTATGAGAGAAAGTTTGTCAGAGAATAGGGGGAAGTATGTAGAGGAATGAGGAGGAATTTAGAGATGTATGAAGCGAGAAAGCAATAAAAGGGGATATTAAGAGGAATATTTTCTATGTATACCTTTGAATGAAACGCAATGTATTTATACATATAATGCTTTATTCCTTTTTTATATTTCCCTCCATTCCTCTTCCAATTTCCCATT
>JARJDW010002352.1:0-11425 GCA_030264715.1 Adinopsis sp. GC000173
AGCTACTCTGAGAAGGTTTTTTCGACAAGCAAAGTGAGTTGGTTTTGGTGGGATAGTAAGGTGAGGTAGCGTTCATCAGAGGTACGGGGTAGGGTCTATCGCTCGGTTTTACTAGCCGTTGAACGCTACACTGCAAGAATAGCAGCCCCGTGTGCTTTTCGCAATGCACATCCACTGAAAAAATTATTGTTAATTGAGGTTGAAACCTTTTTTCCATATTGTTTCATGATCTTCTGCATATGCTGTTTGTTCTAGTATCCTAACCTCTCGTGCCATACTTGCAAGGAAATTGCTACGTTAGCTTGCACATTACTTGGTACGATTAACCGCATATTCATTACAGAACATCCATTCTGCCACTTAGCTGTAGCTGTAACTTCATTTCGATGCTTGAAAACTGCTATAGTCTTCTTGAGAGTTAATTCATGCCCATGTTTAGCACACGAATGTACCAAAAATAAATTTCTAGAACAGTTTGGAAGATACCATGCCTCACTAATTTGTTTGGATACCCATTTGCCATTTATCAGCATTTGTACAGCAATTTTCCCTAACCCAACGGCATACATTACATCAGCGGTGGGCAACCTTAGAATCAAAACACATCTCTTAGGCCACACCAATCATTTTGAACGTATGTGCTCATTTTGTGCGCAATTTAAGTGTCACGGGCGCATGTCGAACTGACGCAATTGCATTCCGTTGTTTTGATCAAAGTAGTATAAATTAAATGTAGATAGAATGTTCGACTTTTTAATAGTTAATACAATTTATTGAATCACGCATTACAGTATCAAAGGACTATCTTATTGCACACACTGAACTTAATATATTAAATATATTAAATATAATATACGAGGTTTGTTCAAATTCTATCGCGATATTTGTGTTTTTTCAAAAATTATTTATTTAATGTTCAATATCTTTTTTATTTTCTTTAAAGTAATCCGCATCAGATATTATTATGCACTTGTGCCAATGTTTTTTCAACTCTTTAAAGCATATGAAAAAATCATTTTTGTTATTTTGTTCAGCTGGTCCTTCGATGAAGTATTTATCGTAACGTAGCGTCGTCCTATTTTGGACCTCATCATGTTTGGGAACAAGAAAAAGTCACAGAAGGCTTGATTTGGGGAATACGTTGGCTGCGGCATCATTAATGTGTTGTTTTCAGCAACTTCTCTTACAGTGATTCGACGATTGACTAATATTATTTTCTTCACTTCCTCTGTTGTTGACGCGCTCGATCATCCGACACGCTCTTCGTCATTTACAACTTCTTGGCCCTCGGAGAACATTTTGTACCATCGACAAACTTAGGTCCAAGATAACTTCACCATATGTCACAGTCAACATTCGGAATAAGTCCTCGCATTAATTTCGTTTTTATCAGCTTAAGTACGAAACATGAGTACCCATATAACGCTCCAAAAAAATCGAAAATCGCATATACATAACCCCTAGAAATTCAAATGTTGCGATAGAATTAAAAAAAACTCGTATATTATTGGAAGTACAAATAAATTTTTTGTGTTTTGTTTCTAACTTCAAAAGCGTTATTCAATAACATTAGTACATAGACTTTTCATTATCTTTCAGGCAGCAGACGGATTTTGAGGACGTTTACGCTTCAATGCATCCACTGTTCTTGATAATGTTCTCCAATGATAGTTTCAACTAGAGTAGCTCATAATAAATTATTTCGAGCTTATCCCGCTAGTATTGCCCAATTGTTGCGAATTTTTGACCATGCTGTAAGGTTGATGCCTGGAAAGACAGTTTGTCCACTATGACAAGGTTCGATCTTTCTTGGTTTGAGTTCATACGAAACCCAATTTTTACGCTTCTATATCATCTCATGGGCTTTGAGAAAGTTTAAACTGAGTGACTCTTCAGGCTTTACGCGAGTGTTCTTGTGCTCTTGTGCTCTTGTGCTTAGCATGAATCGTTGTCTAATGATGCCTCCAGGTCGGCGTCTTCAATCTTTCCTACCTTCTTTTTGCGCTCTTTTTTGCTGTTGTCTCTAGGTCGGCATATTTAATCTTTTCTGTCTTCTTTTCACGCACCTGGTTGTTGATGTAAAATCTCTACTTTTGATACGTCACTACCAATATCCACACGTTGTTACACAAATTGAAGGAATGTTGTTGAGAGTTCAACGATATGTCTTATTATATTAATTTTTAGATAACTGTAATACAGTATATCGTTTAACATCAAGTATGCACGTTAACCAAATCAATGTTAACGCAGATATAAATAACAAACAAAAGATAGGGATTGGTTACAAAATTGAAAAAGAAAATGAAAGCATATTAGAAGAAAAAACTAAGCTCAGCCGTTCTTAACAACATTTAATTAAAGTTTAAGGCAAGCTGTAACGCCTTACTATTCTTTTTATAAGTACGAAACAAGAGTCGATGTGTTGCGATACCTGTTTATAATTGCGTACAATAAAGGTCACGAAAATGATAGTAAAAACAATAACATGTGCTCGCTCATTAATTAATTAAGTAATTAACTAATTTGTCGTTATAGCGAGGTATCGTTAAGAGTGTCATTATTTTAAAAATAAATAAATAAATAAATAAATAAATAAATAAAGATTTAAGTTTCAGTGCACATTTTTTTTAAATTTTATAGTTTTGAGGTTAAACAAATTGCCAAAAATTTTTATCCATTTTTATAGCCTTCAAAGTTAAATTATTTTGTAACTCAATAATTTCCAATTCTGTGTTTTGTAAATTTGAAACGGTAAATTGATTTAATTTTGCACTAAAAGTAGTAATATCAATCTCAAGCATTGGATTTTGAAGAAAAAATAGAATATGTATCCAAATCGTCAAATTGGGTAAATCTTCAATTAAATTCAATAAGTAAATTTGAAAGGTAACAAACAAACGTTTCAGAAGTCAGTTGGTTTTCTAAAAATATTTTTATGATTCGGAAAATGTGTAAAAATATTCTTTTCAAATTGTGATTTCCAAAAAGTTAATTTAGCTTTGAAAGCTTTAATTGCACTTACATATCTATTAAATCTTTATCTGGTCCTTCAGCACAACATTAAACTGGTTTAATTTTTGACAAACATCAACAAAAAATGCCAAATCCCCTAACCAATTTGGATTTTCCAAATTAGTGTAATTTTTGTTTGTTTTAATTTCAGATAGTAAATTTATAAAACGTTCTAGTACTCTGCCTTTACTGAGCCATCTCACCTCAAAATTCGGTCAGAGAACTTTGAATCACTCTCTTCAAGCAGTTTTTTAAAAAGACGGTACTGCAACGGTGCACTTCCAATCAAATTTACAATTTTTTTACGGGATCAAAAACATGGCCTAATGTAAGAATTTTGGTGCACAAAACTTGTTGGTGAATTATACAGTGATATGACAGAAAATTTGGAAATACCTCATCTTTATGACAGAGCTAAAAATCCTTTATTTTTTCCAACCATCGCTGGAGCACCGTCAGTTGTAATGAATGGTAATTTTGATATAGGAATTTTTTGTTCTAAAATATAATTTTTAAAAATGTTATAAATATCTTCTACCCTAGTATGTTCTTTTAAAGATAGCATACCTAGCCTGCCGTCTTTAATCGATACATCGTCAAAGACCAACCTAACCAAATAATCAATTGTGATGTTCCTGTCATATCAAGGATTCATCCAATTACAACCCAAACCAAATACAATTTTCTAAGTCTCCCAAAACTTGTTCCAAAATATTTTTTGACAATGCATCGGTTTGCTTTTGTACAGTTTTTCTAGATAATTGAATTAATAATGTCGTTTTTATTATGAAAAGACTCGAAAAGAGAATCCGCACCGGCCAAAGAACCGCCCTTAAATAATTTCCCGTTAATAAAAGGTTTTTTAATTTTTCGCACAAAAATGAATAATTTTGAATTAACCCAAAGACACATTCGATACCAATTTTGATACATGTTTCGAAATGTTTTGTTCGCCAAAAAGTTTTGTTTTTAACTCATTTATTTTGTCTTTTCGAATTTGGCCCTCAAATTTATTAAAATTTTCGTGTTTTAATTTATATTACCGTTGGTGCACGTTTTGACATAAAAGACATATCGCTTTCCCTTGAACTCCAACCACACAAAATTTCGACTCCCAATCTGGACGGAAAGCGAAGTCTCGGGGCTTTTTGCTAGGCCCTGCTTCAAATTCTGACATCATTTAGGTCCTTAGGTCCTTTGTTGTTGTACTTATGTTCGGCCATGGTTTTAGTTGATCAGGAGCCACTACTGTTTTTTAAATATCTTCTCGTTTGCTGTAGTTCATGAAGATCTTCTACTTGATACCGATCGCGACTGAATACTTTTGTGATGCGGAACGGGCCCTTATGTACTTTCCGTCTAATTTCGACTGGTTGGCTGAAACGTTAAAGTTTTTTAGTGCCACATAGCCACCGACATCATATTGTTTTGCGGCGCGTCGTTTCCTGTTGTAATACTCCCTCGTGTTTTGTTGTTCTTATTCTAGGCGTAGAGCGGCTGTCTCTCTTAATGTTGTTAAATTTTCCTTGTCCTTGTTAACGCCGTCTACGTAAAGTTGTAATGCGTTCGTAGCATCTCCTCTCTGTGTTGTGCCGAATAGTAACTTTGTGGGTAAAGCTTTTGTCACTTCGTCTCATGTGTTATTAATTGCGAATTCGACTTCTTCTAATACTTCGTTCCACTTATCGTTAGCTGCGCTTAACTTTGAAAGCATTGATGTTAACTGATGTTTCCACTTGCCCATTTGCGCGTGGTGTATGCGCTGCAACTAGTGATGCTTTGGTAAAAACTTTTGATGTGATAGTCGTGCCTCGATCAGATATTATGCGCGCTGGGCGGCTATATTTTCTAAAGTATGCCAACACATGTTTAATCACTTCGTTTGTATTGGTGGTTCTACATGTATAATATCTGACAAATTTGGAAAAACCATCTACAACTGCGAGAATATGTTTAAATCCTTTTTTCGTGGTGGGTAATGGCCCATAATGATCAATATGGATGTCTGCGAAGGGTTTATCATCTATTCCGATTGGGTGAAAAAAGCCTTCTTGCTTCCCATGCGGTTTATATGAAGTTTTAACTTTTCACGCATCGCTGGAAACCAGAAGTGTAGTCCTATGTATTCTAGCCCTTTACTTTCTCCTACGTGTCCCAGTTGATCGTGTCCCGTTCTGAGTACATTTTCTTCCATACTTTCCGGAGCGTACAACTTAAGATCGCCATTTTTTAGTTTCCGGTACACTATGTTATCTTTTAACTCGAATATGTCGCTCGACTTTGTCTGTTTAAATTTATTTCGTATATCACTGATGGTGCGGTCTAGGTGTTGTTGTATCGCAATTGCCTCGCTTAACTCACTACGAGCGATGCAATTTACTGTTGTATGAAGACGGCTTAAGGCATCGACATGTTTCATTCGTTCGCCGCTGCGGTGTTCAATATCAAATCGATAATCTTCTAATCTTCGAGGAAATGTGCCCATCGAGCTATTCTTGGAGACATATCATCCTTCTTAAGGGTGAGTTGAAGGCTGTTGCAGTCTGTTACTAGTTTGAACTGTCTTCCCCACAAATAAGTTCTGAACCTCATAATTGCATGGATTACAGCCAGATACTCCAACTCGAAGCTGTGCTACACTGTTTCCTGTGGTGAGGTTCATTGTCTGAAATATGACAACGGCCGAAGGCGTCCATCCGAGTGTATTTGTGGCAGTACCGCGCCGAAACGCTGTGCGCTGGTATCCGTATGGAATTCCGTTGGACTGTTGGGGTCTTATATGGCCAATGTTTCGCTTGTAATGAGTTGTCGCTTAATTTGATCGAACGCAACCTGGACGGTGGTCCCCCACGAAAATTCAATGCCATCGCGTGTAAGTTCCCTAAGTGGTACGCTTATTTCCGAAAAATGTGGGATAAAACGTCTAAAAAACTTGCGAACCCTAAAAACCTTTTCACATCTCTCCCTGTTTTAGGCATTGGGTAATTACGAACTGTTTCAACGTGCTTTTCATTCGGGTTGATACCATTTTTTCCACTGTAAAACCAAGATAATCTATTTCGACACAAAGTCACATTTTACCTGTTTTCTTTTTTGCTAGTATATTGGGCTTGTGTATTCGGAAGTGGTCTCTCTTATAATCCCTTTTTTTATTAAATCGTCTAGTAGGTCTCGAAGTGTGTTACGTTCCATTATTGATAGTCGTCGGGTTTTGTGCCTTATGGATTTGTTGTTTATTAGATCGATATTTGCTGTCCTTTTACTTTTTATATTTGTTTTGAATTTTTTAACATAATGATAAGAATAGATTTGTTGCACATTATCTTTTAATTGTTGATGCGTCTTGTCTACCTCGATTTCTGCATTGCTGCTGACTAGCCCAATGTTATTTTTAGCTGGAAGAGCATTGTAGGAAATGTCTGATTTGCTGTTATGATCGTAGGTTGTAGGTTTGGTTTCTTTAAATGTGTACGTTTGAATTTTATTTTTAATTAACTTATTTGTGTTTAAATGTTGTGTTGTAAATAAAGTCCCGTCCGAGAATATGCGGATACGCGATGGGATTGTCGTCCACTACGTGGAATTCAACAGCCGCTCGCATGTTATTACCATACGTTACATCGATCTTATAAAAACGTATTATTTCTATTAGTGAACGATTGCAGCCAGAAAAAAAAGATCATTACTGTAGGCATGCAATCCGTCATTACAGATAATATTGCTAAAACTAATCAAGCTTATAGGGCTGCCCGTATCTATCACAGCTTGCGTTTCGCAATAAATTTTATTACACAATTCGTAAAACTTATTGAAGAATACATTGACATCTTCAATCCTGGAAATGGCACTAGAAGAACAACTATTGTCCAACACAAAACTAATACTGGTGATTCACAACCAATACTACAAACTCTGAAAAGAATTGCATTAGCAAAACAAAAAGAAACAAAGGAAATTATTCAAAATTGAGAAAGTCAGGGTATTATTGAATCATTAAGTAGCCCTTGGTCATCACCTGTGGTAATGGTAAGAAAAAAAAATGGTACAACAAGATTTTGTGTTGATTACCGCAAATTGAATGTGTTACGAAGAAAGACAACTACCTACTGCCCATAATAGACGATACCTTGGACACACTAGGAGGTTCAAAATATTTTTCGACATTGGATTTAAAATGTGGGTATTGGCAGGTTCATATGGATGCAAGTGATAAGGAAAAAACCGCATTTAGTGTAGGACATGGTCTTTGGCAGTGCTATGTGATGCCATTTGACCTGTGCAATGCTCCTGCTACGTTCGAACGGCTGATGGAAACAGTTTTAAAAGGGTTAACGTGGAAGGTATGCATGGTGTATTTAGACGACATCATTATTTTAAGCGAAAATTTTCCCACCCACATAAAAAACCTGGAGGAGGTATTTTCTAGATTACGGGCAGCCGGTCTTAAGAGTAATCGGTACGCGACGAACAGTTTCTCCTGCGGGGCAACCGAAAGGGGAATGGGCTCCGCCTCCCGCTAGGAGCCTAAGAGCTTAAGGGGTCTGAGGTGTGCAGTGTATATCATATCGCTTGCTTGTTTATTTTAAGTGGCGATAAGGAACAGTGAAATATAAATGTATTAAAAAAGACGATGAATACTGCTACAACTTCTTTTTATTTTCTATAGCTTTTACAATTGCATCTGGGTCTTTTATTGGCATATGTCTTGCTCTTCTACTGTCCAAAATTTCGGGCAACAAACAATCTAAATAGAAAACGTTCAATTTTTTTTTCATAGTTGTTTCCCAAAATTGTGCACAATGAAATGTATTCCGTTTTAATGCCTTTCTTCGTCCAAATTCCGAATAAACATTTCGTCTTTTTTGCGATGTGAAGTTGGCCTTGTAACTGATAGTACCACTTCTGTGCCACATTAATTTTTCCATTTTTCCACATCGTCACCTTTTTTTGTTTGATTGCCTCTTCAGGGGACAAATCTCTTGCGGAAAATTGTGTCGCTTCCTATAACACCATCGGGCGAAGCGGCTAAATACGGCATTTCTTCGCAAATAAAAATGCCACATTTTTCGATGTTTACTTTTAGTTTTTTTTCAATAGCTTGTAAACATGCCCTTTCATTTCGAATTGGATGCTTTTAACTTTTTTAAGGTCACTGGGATATAAAATTTTTGAAACTGTATTTTTGCACGATCTATGTGGCAATTTTCTGCATACATCCCCAAAATTTGATGCTGTTAATTTATGCCTCCGTGTATTGTGCCATTTTAAATTTAAATTTTGACCTCTCGTGTCAAATTCAATTTTTGAAATTTCATCAGGCAACAAAACTAAATTTTCCAAGAAACTTTTTTGGCATGCTTGGTGTACATCGGGCTCCATATCCGGCTTCTCACACTTATCCCCGTAATGTTCATCCCGCTGAAAAGAATTTTTTTGCTTTTTCTCTCGGTGTTTGTGAGTAGATAATATATTTTGTTGCCGCTTTTTCTGATTATCTTTTTCTAACAATTGGACATATCCTGTTGGTGTTTTATTTATTATTTTTTTATGTATTTTGTAGATAGGTTTGCCCATATTAAAATTAATAGCAGCAGCCAAAACTCTTGTTTTATACGAATTTGATTTCGTATAATTAATTCGTTTGCCACCAATCGTTTTAGTAATTAAAGAATTCAATTCTTCAACAGTGTTACTGTCTAAATCCTCCAGCAAACTTTCGGCATGTGATGCTAATTGCATGTTGAAACCAAATAATTTGCTGTACAATTCTGCAATATTATTTTAATTAATACACCTTTCTTAATTGAATATATAATAGAATACCTGTTTTTTTTAAATTCCTTAATGTTATTGACGTAATCTTCTGAACAAAAATATCCAAGGGATTTGCACATTTTGTGTTCTCCAAAAATATGGCTGGGACTATTAATAATGTTTTGCGACAATAATCTTATTTTTTCATCCTCCGGCAATTCTTGCGCTTTTCTATAAGCAATCGCTTTAGTGACTGCATAACGAAATCGCAGCAAATTTTTCTAAAAAAATACTTTTATTAGATGTCTATACCTACATGACTATTTACAAACATAAAGAATAAAAATTTGTTATTTCTTACATTTTCTATAATTAAAAATATAAAACCTTCACCATATTTCTAAATTTTAAAGTGGCCATGGTAGTTTGTTTTGGTAAATACTTAACTTTATTAACATAATTACGTAGCAAATGATTTCTGCATTCAATTTTCTTCACCCTTATCTTATGCTCTTTATAAGGATCCATTTCCAAAATGTTTTTATATGTGCTGCTGTCTCCATCAGCTATAAAGCAAACAAAGATCACGCCATACTTTTCCACACTTGTATTGAAGAAATTCGAAGAAGAATTGTAACCTCCACTTCTGTAGGAACGTTTGGCCCAAGCTCCATCACAAATTACTTTAATAAGTGGAATTTCATTGACCGTCTTTTTACCTAATTTTATGGCATGAGCTTTTTCTTCTTCTATGGCATCTATCATTGATTCCTCAGCACACTCGTCTATTATCATTGATACATTATCATGTGTCTAGAATTTTTAAAAATTATGAAATATATTTTAATTATTTATTTGAGATATCATGTACCTTTTTATATAGTTTTTCTGACATAAAGGGGATGTTCATTGATGCAGTAATTTGCTTAATTTGTGCAAATCCACAACCTGAATTTATTAGACCTATTACTGCAGCATCATTGACACCCACTACATCTGTATCTAAATTAATTTTAGATTTATAATTGCACATTTTGCAAGTAAAAACTAACGTGCTAGCTAGCCCTTGCCTTCGTTCATTCATTTCTAAATCATTTAAATTGCAACCAACAATCGAATTGTGATTATTTAAATTCTTTATTTCTTCCATCTAATGAATTTTCTAAAATAAGTTGAAAAGGTGTTATTTGCATAATTTACCCCATTATCTTTATATTTACCTAATGAATGAATAGATTCATTGTTTTCTAGTAAGGATTGCTCTAAACCTACTATTATATTTTCTTCGCTGCTTGATTGTTCGGTATCAACGTTATCTAAAAATTCAAGTTTAATATTACATACTTTTGTAAATATATATGAGGTGTTCAGCAGCAGAACCGACTGAAACAGCAGTTGAAAAAATATATCACTCCTTATACCTAAAGCGTAAAAAAGTAATTATGCGGCTTTTTAAAAAATTTCAAGATATTTTGTGTGTTGGTTGTATGTACCACTAATAAATAGTGAGAAATAGCAATTAGTTTGCTTCCAATACTAATAATATAAAAATTATGAATTTTTATGTTAAAAATCANTTTAGGTGGGCTTTTTCCTATGAAGGAAAACTGTTGCGATGCTAATTTTTTATGAAGCATCTACCAGTATAAGTTTCTTAAATTATATATTTATTTGTTTTAAATGTTTTTCTAAATCCATGTAACATGTAATTAACCTCTACCACTTTTGACAACTTCAACAACAACAACAACATTCTAATAAGACGATTAGAGAACATTGATGGATCACAAGGAAAAACACAGATCATCGTACCCAAAACAAGAATGCACGATATATTACAAGAGCTTCATGACAACAATACATGTGGGATAAACAAATCATTGCAAAGAGTCAGAGAAGAATTCAATTGGGTAAATTGCAAAGAAGATGTAAAAGAATGGTGCAGAAATTATCAAATTTGTGAAACCGTCAATGAACCCAAAACGAATGAACATTTGAAAGAACAGCAGTTGACATATCTGGTCCATTTCCTGCAACGAATAATAGGAATACATATATAATTGTAATCACCAAAATTTCACCTTGGGAAGGACTACACGAAATTGTAAAAAAAAGGCAAATAAAATATAAAATTTCCACTTCAACCGGCTAGCACCATTGCCTCAGAAAAACGAAACAGTAAACTGCATGATGAAAATGAGTAATTAGAACTGCAAAACGTGAATTTCAGATTTGGAAATACCAGATATTTCTACAACACAAATTTCGGGACGAAATCGAATCTACGTGGAGGATAATGTAATGAGAATATAATCGTAATAAATAAGGCGTTGACGGTATGTTGCGTTGACGATATGTGTTGCTAGGAAAACGGAGTACAGTCAGATTTTAGTAAATGAGATCGACAGACTGTACGTGCAACTGTTTAAAATAGACTTGTAGAGCATCACGAATTTTACAATATATTTACTGACGACGAATTTTTTAAATTATTAACAAATTAACCGACAGGTATCATATGCAAAACATGCACAAATATAAAGGACCCCGCACAAAACACTGTGATTTTGGACCTCACTGAAATTTTCTGAAATTTTGATATGTTATAGTTTATAACTTCCTGAACAAATGTTCCCTCGGTCAAAAAACTTTTAAA
>JARJDW010002356.1:0-16923 GCA_030264715.1 Adinopsis sp. GC000173
TTCTTTAGGTATTTTCGTAGAGAAATTTATATTACTATTTAGCAATCTTTTTCCCCAAATTAAAAAAAAAAACAGTGAACCCACCAAGGATACTGTTTTGATATTATAGGTTTCCAAATTGTGGCAACCAAATTCTTTAAATTTGTTATCCTGATGACTGACTTTACTAAGAAACCCGCTTCTGCTACTTTGTTATGGAGTTTTTTACATAAACATTAACGAATTTATTCATATTAAAGTTAAAAAATTAAAATAACTACAAATACAAAGACATACAAAAATATTAGGAGTCACAAGTTAAACAAGTAATGTCTTAAACCAACTGTTCTAATAAGTTGTGATTATGAAGATACAATTTTCTAATTTTTATGTCTTACCAAGGATATGGTGAAAACAGTAATTAGTACCATACCAATTTCTTGACAAATGATACTTTATTAGATTCCAAATAAATTAAACATATCTTCTTATAAAACAATTATTCTAATAAGACTTGATTTTACAGATTCATTTTCGTAATTTTCATCTTTCACCAAAGTTGTGGTAATTACAGTCAAGATTACAGTTTCAATTTCTTCATTATAGTAAATATTAAAACGTTTAATTGCACAAGTAACCACCGTAATATTGCAAGTTAGTCAATTTCAAATTGGAGTAATAAATTAAATAACTATTGTCATAAAAGAAACATTGTAATACGGCTTGATTTTGAGGATACATTTTCCTGATTTTCTATGGAATATCTATTTGCAAAAACGCAAAAATAACTAAGAAGCATCTTACATTATGCAATTGTATTTTGTGCATCTTAAGTACCTATCATGTCCACAAATGTGTAGCAAACAACATGAGATGACTGCCTCATTGCCCTATTGCATATAAAATCTAAGTCAAGTGTGCCGACTGCAGAGAATAGCATATACGTAAGGATTGGGTCTGTAGTAAACAACTATCCACCGAGGCAGTAAAAAATTGAGTAGCATTGTATACTATATTTAAATGAGAATAATATTCAAGCATCGATTAATAAATACTTTATACCCAGTTAACAAAAGTATCAAATAAAATTATAAATAGTTATTGCAACTAATAGTAAACGCTGCAATGTACGGAATGTGAAGCGATAAGAAATAACGCATTGAATAAAAATCATTAAAATTCCTCATCACTTTAGCGTTAGTTCATCTTTGTCGAGTGAAGAAACTAGTTAGATACAAAACGCTAGAAAATACTTTTCGAACGAATGCTACGAAGAAATAATTGAAATTTTGTAATCGTTTAAATCTTTCGCAAAAGTTTTCGAGAAAGTAGATCGTCATTAAAATGTTTGAATGTTGAAAATCAATAATTTGGCTTCTTTATCTGCTGCTTAACATTTTACGTTGCTTCACAAAGATTTAGTCTAGTTTAAATCGCGTCGACTTGGCGAAAATTTTTATAATTAAACTGCTGATTAATAACCGAATAGTGGAAAGTCGCGATAAGAAATATATCATCGCGCAACCTTATATTGTTTTCACACTTACAATTTTCGTTTATAATTCAACGTTCAATGCATGTAATTGAAATTTAATTAAATAGTAATTATACATAGTGATGTAATCATATTTGCATATATATAAAATGATTCGTGTAATATTTACACAAAATATTAATTAAAATTATCATTCATTTCGCTCTATGCATCGTCATATTAATATTTTCAAAAATAGCAAATCGTGTTTATAAGTACGAATATAATTTGTTTTAATTAACGTGCAATAAAACAGATTAATGATTCGGGCGGGATTGCATTGCAATTCGATCGCTATGAAAGCTTTTTCATTATCGCTACACTATACCATTTTTGCATTATGCACGATGTAACGATGTTAGTGTGCTGCTGTTGGCAAATCAGCCATCCACCCTATTAAAATGCTCATTTATTATCTGCGTATTGTCTTGGGTAGTTGCATCGCAGATTAATTATGCAACAACTTTGCGCGCGCGCGTGCAGGAAAAATCAGCGCGCTTCCATTAATTAGTGCAAAGAATTATCAACATGCAACTATATGAAAGTTTGGTGGCTCATAAAAGTTTCTCTTTCGGTTCCTACCTTCTACGAATAATTTATCATCGCTCCATCTAATATTAATGTAAATAAATGAAACGCTACGCTCTATACCTACTTAATATTTTCAATTACGATTAGCAGTGATGCCTTAATTATGTTTCAGCGCGATTAGAAAATCGATTTATAATGCAAGTGTATCGAATTTAATATCGACGATATCGCAATCTGTTTAAAAATCTATTGCCGGATAATTTATGATAAGATACAAGCTGTTCAATGACATGCCTTGGCTGTACGTAGTATCTAAACGACGAAATAGCATTAAAGGAAGTCATTTGCAGCACAAATTATGAGATTGGGTAAAAACGGCACCATGGAGAATTTGTTTGATTAACGTCGGAGTGAAAGTTTGATGAATTCCATATAAGAAGAAAATTACGAAGGATTTAATACATTTTTACATCATTATTTTTAATAAAATTCATTAAATTGGAATCTCGTTAAGCTAAAACGCTGAAAAGTCACTCAATTTGTAAAAATTATAACGTTTTAATAATTACGAATTTTCTTACAACTAATTTTGTAGTTATTCTTGTCTAGTATTTGCATTTTCCATATTTTAAGCTTCTTAAAATGCATCCATTTATAAAGGACCAATAAATATGTTACTCAAATATAAATTAGAAGTAATGCTTCAATTCGAACATAATAAAAACAGGCCCGATACCAAAATATTTCCCCTGTATACATATATATTAAATGCTTCCGTCTGTAGTTTCTATTAAATCATAGTCTGATTCATCATTTATTTTATTCCCTGAGCTGATAATACATGAAAATAGCGCCATTTTACTATTAACTAGGCGTCTAGTGTAGATATCAAAATTAGATTAACACTTGCTCTCCTTTCACATTGTATTAAAACAAAAAAAATGTGGGTAATAATGCTCATTTATATGAAAGGCTCTGAAAATGATGACGAATATGGTAGTGAACTTTTATTCTACGGGGAAGAAACGAAATTCAATTAATAAATTCGGACAAATTAAGTAAGATTGAAGAATGAACAGTAAATATTGCAATATAGTACTATCCAATTACCCGTTTACAATACTTTATTTTTTTCATGAAATTTGCTACTTTTTTTTATTAACTCCAAAATTTTTATGATATTTTTAAGTATCCCAATCACACTTATGGGTTGTTTAAGAAATATAAAATATTCCTCATATGTGAACCCCTCACCTAAGATATACACTGATAATATTCCTATTTCTTTAATATGAGTAGCAATAAGTTCTCATCCTTTTGTCGCACAACTTTCAAGATTAACACAGGTAATCTCTGTCATCTCAATAAAAAATCTGAAATTTGCCAAATTCTTAATGTGCATAATTTATGGAGAATATTGCACGACTGTATATTGCGTTTCTATCAAAATAGTGTATATATCAGTAAATATTTTAATAAATAATATTCCCAATTAAAAAGGATTTGTCTATAATATCCAATGCGACATTAATTCACACAATTATGAATAGTAAATCTAATTAGAATCTTTATATTTCTTGTGGCAATATCAGTAAAATCTTGAAAAACACACTGGAAATAAAGCTATCTGCTATCCCATCAATATTCCGAACCAAAACATCCTTTCCTTACACCGCGACGCCGGCGTCTTTCTTGATTAAAATTGACTGCACACTTCGAAATTCCGTGCACAAATGACGCGCTTTGTTGATTACCCCCCGTCGCGCCGAAAAATCCACAAACGGAATAAAATTAAACAATTTAATAACAAAAGAAAATGTTCGTCTTATTTCGTATTAGCAACTAAAAAATCACTAGCTAGAGTTAGATATGATGTGCATTAACATGGAGAATTTGTCTTGCACGCACGGCAATGTTTACACTTACCGTTAATACCGCATTAATTACGTTGTTTACACAATTAAATTAATTGAACTGGATTTAGTGATCTCCGACGCACGTTGGCAAACCAATTGGAGGTTATGTTATATGCAATGGGTGCAGTGGCAACAAAAAGAGAAAAACTATTTCATCATAGATGTCACTTTCCCCACGCATGAATATAGGTGATATCAAGTGATATCATTAAGTGGAAGCGGAGCGCACATGTGTTACACGGCTGAGTACATTGTACTAACAAATGAAATTACATATTAATCAAATCGCGAGGATGGTAAATAATAGAATGGAATGCTTTATATGCCGCATCGTTTGATGGTATGAAATGTGTGTACGAGGGTAAACAAACAAATGCATGGCCAATGTTAAGAAACAATACGGATGCGAAATAGAAAGCGATAGGTGTTCTTGGTATGCTGGAATTAAACAGGTTGTTTTCAAATTTAATTAATTTCTTTACTATAGATATCTAATTGATTTGAATTTAAAGTTTGTTGATTTTCCATATCTCAGTTTAGTTAGTTTTTGGATCTAACCTCAAAACTATCAATTGATTTAAATATAAATTCTTGGATTTCAGATTTCTGGATTTAACAATGACATTTTATACTAAATAACATTGTTAAATCAAATCCTCTCTAATTTTTTGGATATAAAACACTTTGCTCGACGAACCACAAATTGCAATGGCTTGATGATTTGACAAAAAACGCAAAATGTAAAATTAATTAATTTCAATATGGTTTTGAGGTTAGATTTCACTTTTTTTATATTTTCTTAAACTAAAAATGAGTTCACGTTCCCAAAAAGTTTAAAAAATTAAATATATCAATTTGATTAATTAAAGAGCGTTAAAACAAAATAGTATTTGCTATCGTTTTGAGGTTACATTGTTACTTTTATTACAAAGCATATGAAAGTAGTCGATTACGCTACGAATTAGTATTTTTGTTGTTGTTGATAAAAATATCATGTGTGCGTTTTGAAGAACGTAAATGAAATCTTAATATAGTTTTGAAGTTGCCTGTACTTGAGACCCTCTAGACAATGCTTCCTTTGCTGTTATCTGCGGTTAAACTACCTACTTATCTTGTAGATAAGTCCTCTCCTAACGGCTTTCATGCTATATTTTGAAAATTCATCGCGCTGTACAAAGTTTTTTGCTCATATATATTATACGAAGAAGATATTCATAACAGTAATGCGCACAAACAAATTATCACATTGAGCAGACGCTTTATTCAACAATTTTAATTGGCACATCGATGCCGAGGCGATTAATTATGTTTTTTCTTCAAATTCTATTGACGCCAATTACGCGCCTGCATATTATCATTTAATGTAACAGGCTGCTCGATTTCGTGCTGCATTTTGCGTCAACTTTGCGTGAACGACGGACAACAACAATCCATTAATTTCTTCGCAAAAAATTTAAAGAAAAAGCGGCAAACTTTTCCTCCACATCCATTGTATCGGGTCGAATCACAAAAGAACACATTATAAGTTAAATTCATTAAAAAACCTTTTTAATTTTTTGCTAATATTGTCGGGGCGCAAAAAAACGCATGCAGCATATTATATATAAAATAAGTTCATTATATTTTTGCTTTGTTACAGAATTATCGAAGTAGGGAATTAGAACACATACGCGATGGTGATAAAGTGATGTTGTAAAAGTTCATTCCCAGCAAACAGCACGCACTTAATGATCGCCGTTAGGCGACAAAAGCTTGCGTATATTTTATATAAGATGATTAGTTAAATTGCTGTTGGTTCAAGTAAGTAGGCGTATTGGCAAAGCGTGTCAAAACTCGGCCGTTAAACGACACAAGGTCTTGTGTACTTACTTTGGAAGACGACGACTAATTAATTGTCGTACGTAAATTGCGAATAAAGGTAATAGCCGCCGATTGGCGATAAAAGTTTTGCTATACTACACAAGAAACTTAAAAAGTCGGAAAGTTGTAATGAATGAACTTGGTAGTCACTATCAGGAGACAAAAGCTGTGCAAGGCGATTAATATAACACAAATTATTCACATAAAAGGTTAATTGTGCAAAAATCACTGGCATAAATAGGTGATAACAACAAACTTTTTAAAATACCATAAATTATATAAATTACAAATATCTTTCTGCAATTCTCGGTAACTTGCTTGTTTTTGTGAAAAGAAACAAGCAACATATGTTGTTGTTTTGAAACCGTACATATAACGAATTAAAGTACAATATATTTAATTAAACACATTGTAATCACTATGAATTAACAATTCTGTTAGCCCAGCGTCGAAACGTGTTAAAGCCCATTGTCAATAATTTAATTGTATTTAATTTAGTAAATAGTTTTTGTAGATTCAATAAACATTTAACATAAAAATTTCCACATTCTATGCATTTACTTATAGAAATATTTAATTAATGTATATTATAATAATGGAAACTATGTCAAATTCAGAATAATAATAGCAGTATAATATGTATAATAAAATATCAAGATTAATTATTGTTGTTTTGTTATTACAGATATCCACGTCATTACGAATTGGTGTACATTCGACGTTGATAGAATGAAGTCGTCGAAGTATACGCAGGCGAGCAGCCCGAACGCGAACGATTATCGCGATTATCAAAATATCGGAGGTGTTCTGCCATCTGAGCCAAACCTTAACCAAACACGGCGCAGCAATAACTATGAGGGTAACAACAGCGTAAACAGCGAGGAGCTGCTGATCAAACAACATCAGCAGTACAAGCCGGAGACCATGTGCGAGATGCAGCGCTGCAATCCGCCGCCGGAGCGCAACGCCAATTTCCCGCCGGGTATACAGCAGGAATTCGAGATGCAATGCAAGTGCACCACAGCCAACAAGGATCCGAATTTGGCGGTGTACACACAGCAGCGAAACCATCGGTCCAAGTATAATAGCGAGCAGAATATCGTGCTCGCCAATCAGAATTTCAGCTCGCTGACGAAGCTGGACAACGCGAGCCAGTTTAGTCTCGATCGCAAGTGTCCCAAAGTGGCGAAAAAGCATACGTACACCTGCGAGCAGAATCAGAAAATTCTGCAAAAGTTGGAGCGCAATGCGAGCGCGATGCGAATGCAATCGCCCGAGGTGATTAACATCCATCGCGGCACGAACAATGTCCTTTACGACGGCTACGGACCGGAAAATTGCGCGATCGCCTACACGTTCGATAAAGAGTACAAGTGCGATGAATACGGGTTTCGACGTGTGCCGAGCTTCAAACGCCCGCCCGAAAGGTGACAATCTAATTTTAATTTCATTCCTTTGCAATACATACAATGCCAACACCCACCAACCTTAAATGGAATTGAAATATGCGCACACATTGCTCCAGCGCTCTTTCGCATGCATATTCTTCCCATTATTATGATAACTCGTTGCTGCTGCTGCAGCAATACTAGCTACCAGTATAGCACTCATACAATTTGCTAAACGCGCTCCGGTTGAAGCCAACAAGTATCGCCACTTAAATTCAATGCTCCCACTTGCAAAAATAAACACTGTCAAAGATTATTTTACACATGCATAATTTCATTTCATTGCAGCAATGGCAATGGCAGTGGTGGCATCTTCAGTAGCGCAAAAAGCAAATGTTTTCCTTTCAATTAATAAACGGTTTTTGATTTTGAGCGTTGAATTTCTTTGATGCATGTCATGTGACAAGTGTAGTTAGAAGATATGAATGTGTAGAAATATTTTACACAGTAGTACTTTCAAGCAATAAAAATCCATAAAGACAAATATTACTTAAATAATCCCAACTCCATACATTATTTAGTATGACTTTGAAATAGTAAGAGCCAAAGTTGAAAAAAATGTGCATTGCCATCCTGCTTCCATTGTCTAATTAGTAAATTAAATCATATTCTTTAATATGTACCTTATAATATGCTGTATTTATGGTACTAAAAATTCAAAAATCTTTGTTAACCAACTTAAAAACAAGAAAAATTCCAATGAATGAATTATGCTACCGCTGAGCTTGTTTATTTCACCATTTGCTTATTTAAATACCAATAAATATTGACAATTTATATATTTTAATTAAATATTTGATCATTTAAATAATAGTTTCTGCAATGAAATGAAAATATGCGTTGAAACTAATACATAATAATATTTTTTAATTAAATTAATGGTACTGTTTCGCATGCTGTAAACTAAACTCGCAGCGTTTCATTCTAAGCTTATAGTCTCTTACAAACCTGCACTCTTGCTGATAATTTTTTCTGTTTCCTTTGAATGTGTCAGTAATTTATGAGCTTAATGTAAACATACTTTTTTTCTAACATTTTCTAACAACTCCCACAAAGGGGTATACTCTAATTGACATCACACTAGTTCTGTTGACCTAACCTAAACCTCGGAATCCGTCGTATTCACTAAAATCGTTGTTTCTATTCTATCGGTTAGTGAGTATGACGGGTTCCGAGGATCAGGCTAGATCAAAAGACCGAGTATGATGTCAATTAGAAGATATCNAGGGGTATACTCTAATTGACATCACACTAGGTCTGTTGACCTAACCTAACCCTCGGAATCCGTCGTATTCACTAAAATCGTTGTTTCTATTCTATCGGTTAGTGAGTATGACGGGTTCCAAGGATCAGGCTAGATCAAAAGACCGAGTATGATGTCAATTAGAAGATATCTCCATGTGGGGAGTGGTTAGAAAAAAAATCGTAAAAAGCTGATAAATTCATTCTGTATGTTGACACATTACCGCTTCACTACTCTATGACATTATTGACACATTTAAAGGGAATAGACAAAATTATCAGCAAGAGTGCACGTGTGTAAGAGACTGCACGCTTAGAATGGGACGCAGCGAGTTAAGTTTACATGTGTCTTGCATCATGCAAAACAGTACCAATGTAATAGTTGGTAACAGTTTCACTATATGTACAATTAAAGTTAAATCCTTTTTCTTGTAATTTCATTACCTAATCACAGTTTACCGGGAATTGTATTTAGGTATATATATGTGTATAAAGCTAGTTTGTGTATATATTTATTCATTTATACTCGGGAAAAGGTCAGATAGTCCTAACACTGTGAACTAATCCTAGTCTCATTATACCATTGTAGTGGTAACCATTTGGTACTATTTTAATCAAAATCAATTTAATCTGAATTTGTAATTATTCATTTGGGTATTCAAAATGGCTGTAGAGAACTGAAACTCATCATTAATAAAAAGCGGCGAAACTATATAGAAACTGCTATTTAATTTATCACACAGAAAGTCATAAGAGTATTATATTAGAAACTTTTATGCAAATCGTAAATTTTCTTTATTAGATATATTAAATGTTAAAAAAAACTAAAACTAAAATATGATTAGTAAGTTTTAATTTTAAATAAATTTCATGGAATTGAAGAGAAACAACATACCAATCTACAACGCAATAATAAAATACAATGACCTTGCAACAAAAATGTTATTTTGCTAAAATTTTTGTAACATCTGTACCGGTGGGTCAGATTTGCATGCGTACTGATAAAAAATGCATGTACAAGGTAAAAATCATGACCAAACAGTTTATAAGCATTCACTGTCGAGTCAAGATGCTGTCAACAAATTTAACAATTTAATGTGAAATTTAATTAATTGAATACATTTTTAAACATGGTAGGTGATTATTAGTTATAGTATGTATTTATTTATTTAGTATCTTGTTGGGTAAAAGCAGGAAATTATTATTTCGATTTAATTCGTAGAGCCAAGACGTTGTAGACAAAGTTAACAACTGAAAGTGAAATTTAATTAATAATTAAAGACTCGCATGGTATTTCTTCAATTTGATTTTTTGGATGAACAATATGAGTTATTTTATTCATTTAGTATCTTGTTGTGTAATAAAAATCATTGTTTCTATTAATTTCTTTTGTGCAGTCAAAACTTTATAGAAAAATTCAACAATTTAAAGTGAAATTTAATTAATAAATGACTCGTGCTTAACAATATGAGTTATTTAATTTATTTATTGATTTAGTTATGTTGTTGTGTAATAAGAATCAGGAAATCGTTTTGTTATTAATTTCAATTATCTATTTGTGATGAAAAACGTGATGATAATTTGGTGCGTTTGTGGTTTTAGGTTGAATAGTGGACAGATGAAAAGACGGCCGGCCGGTGATGGAATGGACTCGGAAATGGACGATCCTGAGATACTTTTTGATATGACAGATCAAATTAGGGATTGTCCATGTGCATGTGACCATGTGATTTATGGACCCGGCTACACAAACTGTCTACAGGTATGTGCAATAATTCTTAATATTAATAACAACCGCAAGGCGACGACGATGGGAATAAAGAAAGCAGGCGAAAAAGCGTTGTTGCCATTGCAACACTTCTCGTCATTGAAATGCAACAAATCGCTTTTTAACTTTGAATGAGATTTTTGGGTTATAAGTGCGCTTTGAATGGCGCACTGATGATGAAAACATTTTTATTAAAAAATCGTTTCGCGAGCGGCGTCGTGTATTAAATGCGCGTTTGGCCGTATCGGCGTCGTCTCACCTTACAAATAATCAAACTATTAAAAGAGCGTTAGTTTCAAATCAAATCCACGCTTATCTGAACAAACATTCATTCCGAACTTCGATCCACTCATTTATTATTACTTAGCAGCGAAAATTCTAATAAATTGCGCAAGGTTCAAGCTATGACAATATAAAAAGGCTGGCATAAATCGCACACACTTAACTTAATTATTAAATATTTAATTTTAAAGAGGGGAAAAAAAGATCAGGGCTGGTTGGTCGGGGCATAGGCTGGCTAATGATGCGTTTTAGTATCGATTGAAATGCGATCTAGGTTTAATGCTTCAAGTAATTAATGAAATATTAATTAAACGTATAACCTATTTGTTTATGAATGTAAATTTTATCATTATTAATTCGAGCACGGTTCTGTTTAGAAAATAAAGGATTGAGATTAAACTTTCATGTAAAATTTAATCAAACATGTTAATAAAGTTTAAATATTTACAAAGTTGGAAAAAAAATAATAATGGTAAATGATATTTTAAACCAAATTCACTACAAAAATAATTAAAATTTTTAATCACGTTCCGAAACCAAACCATTATATTACAAAAAACGCGCTGTATGTATTTCTAGCGGTTTGTTTAAATTTCCATATTTGCAAAATAGAAATATGCATAGATTTTACAGAAATTGTTTGCTGCTTTTTCAATTGCAACATAACGTTATGCATTATAACACACATATTTCCTCAATTTCAACAAAATGTTTTGTTATAATACACTAGTAGTACTAATAGTAGCAATAAAATGATAAAGTAAAATTACAATTTTCACTCTATTCTGAAAATTTATTACTCGCTGTTTTGTACTGCTTTGTAAAAAAGCAGTTCTTTTATCAATTCAAAGTTCTTTTACATCACAGAATATTTCTATATTTTTTCAAATAAATATAAAGTTATAATATTTTACTATTATATAAAAATATAGTTTTTTTTTTGTCTTGTATTATAAATATTGGGTTGGTAACTAAGTAATTGCCGATTTGTTCAATGAAATAATAGTTTTTTGTTTAAATGGAAAAAACTTTAATCAAGTATGTATTTTCCATTTTGTTCGATGACCTTTTGTCATCTTTCATATGATGGTTTTGATTTCATCTTCATTATGCTCAACTGGTCAACCTTGACGTTGGGCATCTTTAAGAGAAGAATCTTTAGAACAGCATTTTTCAAACCAATTTTGGCATTGTCTTTCTTTACGTATCTTTCTGGCGGCTTGCACTGCATTCTTTTCTTTACAGAAATCATTTTTGTTTAGATTATAGCTAATTTATACAAGAAAGAAGATAATAATACTCACGAATATTCTAAAAATGGGAGTAAAAAGCATCTATAACTGAAATTGGCAATTACTTAGTTGCCAACCCAATATTTAACATTATTTGAGTAAATTTTGGAGATTTTCACATTATTTCTCTGTATTAAATAATGTGATCGATGTTTTTTCTTTACAACTTGGTAGATAAAAATTTAGGAAACGTTAAATAAATAAACATCATCAAAAATGTTCTTCTAAAACTTTTAAGATTGTATCTTTGCTGTGCTGCGCTGTATTTGCTGAAAACTATAGAAACTTTTTTGTGTGAGCTTTAATAATTTACCACGTTTTTAGGATGATGATTTCTCAAGTCTATTTGTACTATAGCATAAAGACGGCAAAATTAATACTACCCTGTTCGTCTAGCAATTACAACCATTTATTAACGACCCAAACAGCTTGTTTGCTTGCCATTTTCGAACAACAACAACAATCTACTAAAAATTACGATTAATCACAACCAAATAAAAAACAATAAATGTTAAAATACCAGCTTAATAAAATTGCAATAAATAATAATTGCTTGAGCAGGCAACGCATTACAAGCGCGCCGTATAGCCATAAAACTGCTAGATATATATATTTATTAATAGCTTGTGAAAACGTCAAAACGAAATCAAACTGTCGCTCGCTGTCAACAAATTCGTTCCGGATAGATCAATTTGTTATATGTTCACGTCGTCAGCAAGCAGGCGAATTAACGAAAAAGAGCGTGTGGAAGGAAGGAAAAATGTATATCTGCGTGTACTTACAGAGTGATAGACGTGCGCCCTAAATTTTCTATTTTTTATCATTGCTTTTTTATATTATAGTTTTTTCTTTCTAATTGCTACTTCACTGCCATCAAAATAATTCATATAATTATATGTGAAATGTTAATATTTTACTCCCGAGATATTTGTTAATGAAATTTTTGTGGTTTTCTAGGGCGCATCCCTTAAATATTTCGCGAGTCGTAAACATTTACTACTAGGATTTTTTCTTTTAAAATTTCCTCCTAAGAATCAACTAAAAGATGAATTATCAGACAGACGGTATGCTTTTCATATAGCAGTTGTTTTTTTATTAAATATAAAATATTATCGGATCAAAGAGATAAATGAAAAATGGTTAATATTAAAAATATTTAAAATTTCGATGAAAGGAATAAAAGTAAAGAATAAAAGACTTGGCATTTTAATAATAAAAATGTGAGGTAACTACATAAAAACTTTGAAACATTAAATTAAATTATGGTAGTCAGAATAAAAAAATGAAAACAATTTTTAAATTAATTTTAGAAATGTCATTTAAATTTTATGATAATTGTATATCATAATATATTTAGAAACGTATCAGTAAAAAATAACAACAAAAAATCATCAAAGTCAACAATGTTTAGTAGTTTTTTTGTAAAATATGTTGATATAAAGTTCTGCGAAATGAAAAACAGTCTTATATTCCTACATATTTGCTATTATTATTGTCTCAAATGATAGAAAAAAAACAGTTTATTTGAAAATTAATTAACTTTATAAGGGAAATTAAAAAAACAATGATTTAACTTTAACTGACTCTAAAAACGCCTCTTAAGTTGAAATAAAATTGACTCCCCTCATAAATTTTAATCAAATTCTCTTTTTTCGACGATTTTTACGTTCTGCATTAGACGCTTCACCCTGTATATTTTGTACGTGAAAAGAAAGGACGCATTGAAGGGGCAAGAGATGTAATATTCTTGTCAGAGCGATGTCTGCCAGCCAGCTTCTGATACAGAAACGTGGCCACTTGATATATGGATACGTTCATCTGATTGCGTTTCTTCTTCATCTTCTTCATGCGCCTCATCCTCTCTCTGCTCGCTTTTTCATTTATTTGACGAAACGAAACGCACGTCACTCGAAGAAGGGAAGAACGGTTCAACAACGTGAATGAGACACTTCCCGTACAACACAAATCCGCCCGCGTTCGCCCGCATTCCGCCGCCGCTCGCTCACCTTTCTTATCCGAAAAGTCTACATTGTATATATCATTCCGCATGCTGTTTGTTTGGATTGCGGCATCGAAGCTATACATCCACCGATGATAATTCTGTTTAATATTGCATATTACTATTTGTTGTTGTTTTCTGCGAGTTATATTAATATTTATAAATTCTGCAACTAAATAAGTTGGTTTATTAAATAATTAATCGTTTTTTTGAGCAAAATCGTAACAATTTTTGTTAAATCTGCCTCATTTTTATTAAATTCTATTACAATCTTACCGATTTTGTTTAAATTCATTATTGTTTCGCCAAAATCTAGATGTTACCAGAAAGCAATATTAATATTTATAAATTCTGCGACAAAATAATGTGGTTTATTAAGTAATTTATCGTTTTTTGAGCAAAATCGTAACAATTTTGTTAAATCTGCCTAATTTTTATTAAATTTTATTACATTATCTTACCGATTTTGTTTAAATTTATTATTATTTCGTCAAAATCTAGATGTTATCAGAAAGCAATATTAATATTTATAAATTCTACGATTAAATAATGTGGTTTATTAAGTAATTTATCGTTTTTTTGAGCAAAATCGTAACAATTTTGTTAAATCTGCGTCATTTTTATTAAATTTTATTTAAAAATTAATTTAATTTAAAAAATAATTAATTCTAACAACTTTTTTAATTTATTACGAGTATTATTTTGTCAAAGTCTAGATGTTGTTGTTGCTTGCAAGTGATATTAATATTTATGATCCGTGTTACTTAAAAAGCGCATGATTTTTTGTCGTTGCCAGCTGTATATATGTGTTTTTTGCGCATCGATGTGACGTTTCATACCAGAAATGTATGCGAATATATTTGTTAATAATAATTCAATAAAGCCGGAAAAAAAATCGTGTCCTTCCCGTGCCGGAAAATCGATGTGCGCGTCAATGTTTGGGAAAAGTTAGCCGTAATTTTTGAATTATTGCACACTTTTGTATAATCACCGGGCATTGAAATATGTGCTGCTGTATATAAATATGAAACCAACTAGTTATGCTGTAGCTCATAAAATATCTATAATTTATACTCCTATCAAAAAGCTTTTTTTTGCTGCCGCCGTTCGTTATATTGTTGTGCGGGGTTTAATCGACAGCGCGCACATATTTCACCACCAATTCCATCCCTCTGTCCGCCAATTTTTTACATTCGAAAATTGTTTTGCGCGTGCAAGGATATCGCTTAATATTATTGTAGATAAATTTCACTACGCGCGCACGGCGGCGGCAAAAATTTAATTAAAAGTTCGTCTTCGACGAACTTTCACGCTGGCTTGCTTGCTTGTTGCGACTGATCTCGAAAAAAGTTTAGTGCAAATTATATAGTACATAGTGCGCGAGGAAAACTAAAATGTTTACAAACGAGAATGTGCACCGTTTTAATTAAAAAATTGCGCGCTGCCGCAAACTTCCTCAAAAATTAACGTTTAATGCATCAAGCCCATAATTGGATAATCACTTGCAAAAAAGTTTGCCGCAAGTGGATGACAACGATCGTTGGCGGTGAAATCTCACGTTAATTAATTTATAAACATAAATTATAGGAGTTGGTTGGTTGGTGTTTTTTTTTGTGGCGGTGGTGGTGGGAAGAAGCCGCCGCGCCAAAAAGTTTTAATGCAGATTTGGTGTTGTGTTAAAAATCGCAGCGAAATTTAATAATGATGCATTGTAATGCCGAAAATTGTGAATTATTTGTGAATCATAAGGTGCGCTAATCCATTTTCTACTAAATCTAATACTTACGTGGGTGGTGCGAAAAGTTTCTAGCTGTTTTAGTAATTTTTAGTGCAACCCAAAATTATTTTTTAGCATCACCACGTCCACTTAAACCGAAATTTTTTTGATGGATTTTTCCTTGCGAATAAAATTGTTGCGATTTTCATCTATGATTTTTCTTTGATTTTGGCATTTTCCATCACAATATTTAAGGATTTTCATTAAAAGTGATGCAAAATAGAAAAGAACGTCCGTTCTTCTCAATTTTCAATCAAGTTTGATGAAAGTCGCTAAAAATTTGATGGAAAATGCCAAAAATTAAAGAAAAATTGGAAGAAAGTCGCAAAAATTTCCACGCAAAGAAAAATTTATCAAAAATTTTTGGTTTAAGGGGACGTGGTGATGCAAAAAAACAATTTGGGACTGCACTAAAAATGGCTAGAAACTTTTCAGACTTTTTTTACCAAAAATTGCAATAATTTAATTTTTAATGTTTTTACTCCCATTTTTATTAAACTTTACATACTTATTTTATAATTAACTAAAATCACATAAAATTGTTACATAAATATTATGAAATAAATACATGTGTACATTTTTAAAAGCTTTTCGCAAACTAATCCGATTTCACCTAGCACATTCTTTGCTGATCATCTGTACTTACTTTTATTAAACGTGACACAGTTTTAATTAATTAAAAACATGTCAAATGGCTACAGATAGACATTAAGTATAATTGTGGAAATAATAATTTATTTTTATTAATGTTCACATGTAGTTTTAACAGCAAAAGTGAGAAGCTAAAAAAATCTGCTCTGAAAATAATCTGATAATAAGATAATTTTATTTGAATTTTTATTATTTAAACTACACATTTGTTAATTAAATATTAATACTGTCACTGAATTAATCCGCTTTTCAATGAAATTGTAAAAAAAATCTTGCCAATCTTTCTCAGATTATTAATTTTAGCTGTTTAACATTTTTTAAAGTATCTACAAGACAATTTACAATTAAATATTCAAACTTGAACGCTAAACAAATTCACAACAATCAAATTTGCTGTTTGCGTGTTGCAAATCCTATTAACACTCATTCCATTCGAGCATAGATTTTATCTGCAAAATAATTGAAAACAATGATATAAAATCTAGATGACAATTACATCCGCTTCCATTCGATAAAAATTAACACAAAAAAAACGGCGCGAGCATTCGAGGCAAAAAGCCACCACATTACTTAAAGTGATTAATCGCGGAGGTGGTTTTGAAAAATAGCAAAAAGTTATTAATTGCCCGGCCCGAAAAAAATAA
>JARJDW010002357.1:0-12134 GCA_030264715.1 Adinopsis sp. GC000173
TATTCCTCATCGTCAAAATACAACGATGACGTAATATCATGTAATGATGGAATGAATGAAACGTTGTTGCGATGGAATCGAAAAAGTCGCCTTTTATGTTATAGTGTCGCCTACGCTAAAACTATACTAGCGATAATCCGCCCACGCATTGGCATTTTGGCAACTGATCCCGAATACTAGCAGAAAGAAACTAAAGCACTAAATCACCCCCCTTTCCTTTTTTTTTCAATACGAGATAAATTCGCCATCATCCGCATATAATGTTTTTAAATTAACAAACTCCTTATATATGCGTGGAAATTAATAATTATGTTCGCCTCCGCAATATAGATATATGCTCAAATTAATAAAAAAAAAATTAATAATACTAGTAATCTGTTGGAATTTAGCTCGTCTTTGTGTTGCAAACTGTTTATGACGCAATAACGCTCAACCAATAGCTTAAGATCATAATTCATAACACTAGACGTGTTAATTATTATATATTGTTGTGAAAGGATAATGTCTTAGAGTGTTACAAGACACCTTGATACAATGTTACAAAAGCGCCTTCTCCATTCATAATCACCACCGCCATCAGCACGCGTAGCAGTAGCAGCAGCAGCAGCAGCAACAACAACAACAACAACAACAACGTAAAATATGAAAATTTCTTATTTCATCATTAATTTTAATATATTTATAGTGCACCGCATTTGCTTACATTCACTACATATTCAATTATTATTGTGGCTGCTGGTTTCTTATCGAACGACGATGAGAACGTTGTATTTCTTTGCAGCGATATTAGAAAAATGTCACGCTCGTTAATGGAATTTAATGACATCGATGTCGATTAAAAAAAATGTCTAACTTGTTTCTTGTTAGTTTTGCAAGAATGATTTGTACGTTGCTGTTAACAACGTAACAAGAACTTGTTAGCTGCCTTTTCCACTCCCTATTTATTGTGAGATGCAAGTATTGCAATAACAATAATAATCATCATCATAATATAAATAATATTGTGAAAAACAGCTTGTGCGTTGTACTTTTATTTTTTTATTACTTTTTTTAAGAAAATTATTAAATATAGAAAATCTGCTTAAAGGTTAATAGCTTTTTTATGATGCATCTTCCGCTACTTCAATTCAAAACGAAAAGTTCAAGACATTTTTTTATTATCATCTTTTAAGCTGTTTATAGTTGAATGCAAGTTATAACATTGTATGCACTTTAAGTTAATATTGAATGAAAAAGAATTATTAAAATTACATTTTTACACACATACACATACACACAAATACTGCGCGCTTCACCCCATTCAGTTTTATTTTTAAGAATTTGACCTCTTCTCACCTTTCGAAATCAATAATTTAGAGGTTTTATATTACAACTGTTGAATTGAATCGTTACATTCCTAATACGATGCTTGATACAACAACATACGGGGGCGGTAGCAGCGGCAAGCGCATAATACGGCAATTCTTTTTTTCTATGTGTTTCGACAATAAGTTTTCTTATTCGCCTCATCGCAAAATTTGCGAATATGAATAAATTTCAAATTAGATAACGCGCTGAAAACTCAAACACGTTTCGTACATCTCAAACATGCATACTGCAAAGAATACAAAATTTTGTTGTATAATGTATAAATAAGTAGGGAAGAGACGGCGGCGGCGGCGACGGCAGCAGCATTGTGGCACGCATATGTTGATCACTTACAAAATTTTAGATTAAGAAACAATTTGTATTGTTCGCAGCGGCAATAACAAACGCATTCAACCACATTGCCATTGTTTCATCTATTTTTGTACCAACACACATTGTGGTGGATTTGTTGTTTCGCAAACCCCGCTCGCCACGTCGCATTCGCCTTTTCTCCAAAAGCCTCCAAACCTACACTATATTGTAAATATAAGCGTAACATCAAAATAAAATTTCATTCATCTGCTATTTCATTAAATTGTAATAAACTGTTTATGTGACGCAAATGAAATGTAGGTACGTTAATTAGACGAGTTTTACAATACCAACCAACGCTGGTCGGAATGAAAATTTGACTGTGTAGTTTGAATTAGTTTACAATTTGATTTTAATACGCTAATGAAATTTCTTCAGGCTGCTCACGTTCCAGCCTTCTAACCAGCATCAAAGACAAATTTATTAATTCAACTTCTACGCATTTTGCGACGATACGTATAATTTCGACCACCATTTTTGTGTAACTAGTTTCGATGCTCTAAAATCTGTCCACTCATGATTTTGCTTTTTGATACATTTATAGTTAGTCAAAAAATTGTTTCAAGATAAATGGTAATAAGACATTAAGAGATAAGATTATAAGACTTCTGGAAAAAAAATTACGCTCACCATTCCTGGTTTTCAGTTTTGGGCATTTGTTTCGTCGAAATTCGATTGAAAAGCAGAAACAACCACCTATTTCATAATTTCTCAATGCCGAAGTTTGATTCAGCATCGGATGAGTCACTTTTTTTATCGAGTTAGATTTTTTCGCATAGTAGTGGTTCCTTCTAGTTTTTTTTGCTACAAGTATGATGTTGATGTTATCACATAAGAGTGAGTGGCTAGAAAAAGTAACTAACTTAAATCTGTATCAGACCCCAAACGGTATAAAAATGAGAGAACGACAAATAATTTTTCCTATATTTGCATCGCGTTTAGTCAAAGCAAATGCTGAATACCGAATAACCAGAATCATAAACGGGAACCTATCTCGTGGTATCTCTAAATATTATAAATATTTTTTATTAATAGACAATACTATAAAACTTATAACAAAAAATATAATAGATACATTTAGGTAAGTATAAGTATAAGATTAGTTAGTCGCAACTGCAGTTTACATTAGTTGTCGGTAGTCATTTTCAGTAGGAATAAAATAATATTTTTACAAATTACATGTAAAATTTTTAAAATATAGTAGGTACTTGAACACTTAATATTTTTTATTGAATCAACAACGTATGCTACTCTTGTTACAACAGATTGGACAACTGTATTTCTTTTAAACTCTACTTTTCAGGAACTAACAGTTTACTGGCTATTCTTTATTTTGTGAGTACAATAATTGATATAAGATATTTCAGGTAGGCGTATGAAATACGTAAATTTATGCAGTCTTTTGACAAGTTTTGTACAAAATTTAATAGCAGATCATCATTCAATAGAATTTCATGTTGCGCACCAAGTAGGATGCACTTAATTAAGTATATTGACCACACCTACCTTTGATAAAGTTTATGCATAGATGCAATGCATAGTTGAGATTTTTGACTATCTTAGATATTAGTAATTTTAATTGCAGTGGTATTTGAAGTATTTTGCACAAATTTGTCTAACAATTAATTTTACATTGCCATCGGGACGTATTGCTTATTTAAGAAGGCGGAATTCTTGCAATTCTCGTTAATTAGCTATTGAGATAAAAAGTAAAAAATAAAACAGATATCTATTTATTGTTTTAAAGCGATAGTGCCTTATAAATTCGCTTTTTAGTATAATCATTATAATAAAATTGCAGTATTCTATAAAACTCACATCCGTTTTTGTGCGAAGGAAGAGGAATTAATCGTAAAAACATTTGGTGGATGCGCCGGCGTTGGCAGTTAATAAAAACACACTCACTTTATATCTTTTCCAACTAGGTTAATTAATTTATTGTAATAGCTATTGATTAATTAGATAAGTTGTTCGCATTTGAATAATAGTTTATTATTTAAAATTAAAATAATAACAATAACAGCAGCAACAACAAGTTTTGATCGTAGATAATTTTAATTGAAATGAATCATGGTCGTTTGGTTATTATTTTAATGCAATTTTATGAGTTGTAAAATTTATGTTCGCGGTAGCAGGGAGTGAGTCAGTGTGCGCGTACACCGCATAATGCACACACATCTAATTAAATTTCGCGCCAAGTGGATGAATGTGTCGTCCAATATATGTAGATTGAAATGTGCAATGATTTCTATGTGAGTTGATTCGAAAAGAAGTCGGATGCGCTTAAGCGATCTACTTTGAGAATGTAAAACGCGCGCGCGCTTCATGGATTTTTCGATTTGAATCTGCAAACAACAAGTATATAACAATCAAAAGTTTTTTAATTAAGAATTTGCTTTGTGTGAAAGGAAGACGGCGGCGGCGGCGGCGGCATTGGTGGCCCTCTGTAAAATCAGTTAGTTTTTCAAACAATGATAATGTTTTTCCAACGAATTAATTATTTATCATGGTTCGTGGAAAATGTAATGCTGTATGTTAATTCGTTCCAACGAACTATTTTGCATTAAAAACAATTTCGCACGCTGAAAAAAATGTATAATTAGTAGCTGGATTTTTGCTTTATGTGTAGAGCTGTTTAATTTGCACTTTCGCACTTTTTTGACCGTATTTTTGTTTTTTTACTTTTTGATGCGCGATGAATTATTGCCGAAAAAGTTTGTTATTATAAAGTCTAAATGGGCAGGTGTTTTAAGGTGGTGTATTTATGGTTTTAAAAAGCTTTTTCTCGTCTCAGTTAATAATTTTTCAATTTGGCTAAAAGCAAACTCTTTATCTATAAATCTAGTGACTCATCTCTTCCATATCTAAGATAGCATAATAGCCAATTTGTAAGTCAATGTAATTTCCATAGATTTCTTACTTTTCCGATTGAGCAACTCGCTTAATTTGCTCTCGGAATTTATCAAGCAATAAATTTGTGCATTAGCATAAAAATCGCACGCAGCAACTGATACGGCAATTTAATACTTGTATTAATCGAAAATGAATCCACTCGCAAATATGTTAGTTTGCAATAGAAAATGTCGGACAATTAATTTAAATGCCTTAAAATATTGCAATATATTATTTTATTTGATGGGAAAATTTGTTATTAAGAGATTTTTTCGTCATATTTGCATAAAAGTGGTAGTTTTGCGAGTAGTGAGGAGCGCCGTTATATGGGGTGGGGGGTGCGTCGCGTAGGCGGACCCGGTCGAGACGACGGCGGGCGCCTGAGCTGGCAGTCGCGAGCCGTCTCCACCGTCGATAACACATACCGACGAGCTAGAATTGAAACACATTTGATAAGTGAGAGAACGCGCGCTATCATTATCATATCACCCAACCAACAAAATTACGTCCAAAATTAACAACACAAAAATTTAACGTTTAATTAAACGGGATTGAGTCAGAGTAAGAAAACAAGTAAACAACTAAATAAACATTCAAATCCAAACCACAAATTTGGATTTTGATAACTAAAAATTTGTCAATATTTTCGTATTGTATAAGCATCGAGTTAAGTCCGAGATAAATAGTTGTTAGAATAAAATCGGCAAGTTGTTTTTGGTGTTTTGAGAAAACGATTTTTGGTAGAAAGTAACCAAGGTTTTTGAGTCCGGCTGTCGCCAGAGGCAACAAGTGGAAAATCTATAGCGCGCTATTTTTGGAACGCGAGTAACCGATGGTTAAGCGCGATGATCACCTGAGGGCGTGAAGGTATGTGGGCCGTGTTAGCGGCCGCGGTCTGGGTGTGTGCGCTGGCCACCCCTCAGCCACTACACCTGGAACGGGACTCTTTTCGTCGGCCAGCACCATCGTCAGGCCATCAACAAGCGCTGCTTGATTGGCAGAAGCGAGATCAAAACGTTATTCAACAACTACCCCAACTTATGTTAAGGTCGCCCAGAGCCAGCCGGCAGTACGACGTTCCCCAAATTGGTAAGTGGCAAGTCTGAAATCTGAAATGTAATGTAATCCAATGCAATGCAATGCAATGTAACGCAATGCTTAGCTAGATAGCTAGCTAGCTAGCTAGCTCTCTATTATTCAATTTAGAAAGCGGGCTTGAATCGTTTTCATACGATACGCGTACATCTTCATTACACTTGACATTCATCCAAAAACAACAAATCATAACAAAACCATTAGTTATACATACATACAAAACGAAATCTTATTCCATCATCATAGAAGAAGCAAACAACATTTCAGATTATAAGAAACATTTTCTCAAAACATGCAATATTATTTCGAATGCATTCTGAAAGAAAAGTTTGTTTTCAACGATGACTTTTAACTTTTCCAATACTATTACGACTTTGATAAAACTTGCAATATCTTAGAACATATAGATATATAGATATATATTGTATACACTCACACACATAGATCGATTTTGAAAGTATCAATTGATATATGAGCTTTAGTTGAAATTTATATGCGAGACGCGTCCAGTATGTTTGCAATAATTTTAAAAGCGTGTCTTGAGCGATTAAAAACGCCATGATTCATACCTTGTTTTTGGACACACAAACAGAGAAATCGATAATGGCCAATGAACTTTATCTCTCAGCCAGCAACAATCTTGAGGCAAAAAATAATATCTATGTGGCTTAAGGAGGATGAATGCGCGTTTTAAACTGCTGCTTCGTGGAAATAGGTAGCAAATGCGATTTATTAGCGCGCGCGTTGCGATCCACCGCCGAAAAAGCAGTGTGAGCAGCGTACACGAACACGAAGAAGAGAAGAAAAAAAACCGTCTAAAATTGGATATAAAAGTTCAGATTTGTTTGTTTACTTCACTTAGTTTACTTTAAAGTATGGTAGTAAGTAGTGAGGAAGAAGAGGCGAATGCTGAGAGAGAGATTTTTGGGTGCAGCGCACTTTTGTGCACTAGCTGTTGTTGTTATTGCTGTGCTGTCCTTTTTTTTCTCTTGTTCATTCTCTTCTTTTTTTCGCTTATTTCATCTATGTGCTCCAAACAAATCCATTCTGCTTGTGATTTATTCAAGTGTATACTTTGCGCGCCGTTCAAGCGCTAAAAATATCACGTAATGGGAATATAATAATAAATCGACGTTTAAATCATTGACGATGTTTCATTCTTTTACGTTGAAAAGCAAAACAACAACACTTTTAATTCGTTAGAAAATATTTACTATCTATATTTACTATCAAATACAATTTTATTAATATGGTTTCTTTATTATTGCAAATTTTGAATTAATCGCTGAGGTATATGAATTTTAAATATTAAAAAACTTTTTATTATTTTATATTTAATCATAAATTATTTGAGCGACGGATGTGAAGCATATTCTTAAATCTTAATAAGAATATAAAAATAAATTGACGATTAAATCATTGGAGATGTTTCATTCTTTTACGTTGAAATGCAAAACAACAACACTTTTAATTCGTTAGAAATACAATTTTATTAATATGGTTTTTTCATTATTACAAATTTTGAATTAATCGTTTAGGTATATGAATTTTAAGTATAAAAAAGCCCCTTTATGATTTTATATAATCATAAATTATTTAAGCGACGGATGTGAAGCATCTTCTTAAAGTATTAGGATTACTTTAAAAAGCAAACAAATACGGCTTTATTAATCTTTTAACCTTGATGTATATTTACGTTAAATAGGTTTTTATAAGGGTTTCACTGTAAATAACAATTTAGTGGTAAAAGCTTGACAAATATTGTACGTCTATTTATTCTCTATAAGCTACTTAAAAAAATGTATAATTTAAAATGTTTTACCTTGAGTTCACAATTTAAAAATTGTTTTATGATTTACTTAAATCAAAAGATGCTAAACGTTTATGCCAAAAAAATGTAATAATGTATATATAAGCACAGAGTGATTACATTAAACCTTTGTTGGCGTAATTTAATATTTCGCGGTTTTCTTGCAATAAAATTTTGATTTCGACTTGTGGGCGTTTTATACAAATATTACCATTTTCAGGCATAAATAGGTAAATAAATCTTGACCGCTACTACTTTTATGAAAATATAATTTGTTGTTCAATAATAGAAAAAAAACATATAATTAGATCTTTGTACGTCATTGATGATGGTCGTAACAAGACAACTGAGAATGTTACACGAACATATGTAATATTTCAAATAAGTCAAATCAATAAATCATATATCCCATATTTGCGTTTAATAATTGAATCATTAACATGCTGCTTGAAAAATAATTCATAATAATTTGAGCGATATTAAATAATAAAAAAGTTATATTGTTTGAAAATGTGAGGTTTTTGGACTATTGCATGTTAAATGGCCATTTATATAATTGCCTTTGCCAAAAAAAAAAGAAAAAAAAACTCTATGTATAGTATATATATATATATGTATAGTAAAAAGAAGATAAAGCAACAGGCACTCAAATATTATTTTTATTTATAGATGGCATGCTATATAATTCTAACGCAATTACTATTAATACATTTTTGTGCATTATCCATTAACAACAAGAAGGTGCATGATTTGCGTGCCATTTTATAGTTTAATATATGTGAAATCATGCAATTTTCTAATTGTTTAATATTTTCGCTAAAATTGTACGTTTTATTTTTAGTAGTTTGAACCGCCGCACTAGAAAATATTTATTTTTACATACGCTGTAAATAAATTTTCGTTGTTTTGCAGTACGACATATACATATATATATAGTTTGAAATTTGCATACGAAAATTGTTATTATCCTATTTGGTATGAAAATTTACATTTATGCGCAAAAAGTACGACATTAATTTGATTATAATTGTTTTTCCTTTTTGTGTACGCCAAAAAACATTGACGTAAATGTAAATGTTGGAAATGCTACGGGTGAGTTTAAGGATTGGATGGAAATGGCGTGTGTATGTACGGTAATGAATTTGCAAGTAATGAAGCCATTTCCGGGAATTAGTTGTTATACTAGTGGAACAACACAACGCACACACATACGTATATGCGCGGTCACTTAAATAATGTCCCAATAAGAACGACAACAATGATAAAACCAAACTTAACATCGCATGCCATTTTAACATTAATTAAAATTGAAAATTCATATCGTACAGAGAGACAACTTTTTGCTGCGTGTGTGTGAGAAGAAGGAAATTGTCTCGCCGAAAAAACTACAAACTTTTAGCTACTACGCTTTAATTTTTAGTTTACTGCAAAATTTTTATTTCGGTTTGACATTACCTATTTATGGAATAATAATTTAATAATTTGTACCGTATATAATGCATGTAAGAAGAAAAAAATTGTTTCTCCGAAAAAATCTGCAAGCTTCTACTACGCGTTAATCACCATTTACCTACTATAAAATTTCTATTTTATAGTTTGATATTACCTTTTAAGTAACTTAATACATAAACAAGATATATTTATATAAATTATTTAATAAAATTTCATATCGTACATACATGGAGCAACTTTTTGCGTGTGATAGGAAGGAAATTTTCTTGCCGAATAAACTGCAAGTTTCTAGTTACTACGCGTTAATGTTTAGTTTACTGCAAAATCTTTCTTTTATTAATAATCATTATGGCTCACCAAGCGACGGTAACCAAAAGTATTTTAGTTGTTTTTATTTTTCTAGTTTCATATTGCACTTTAAATAATTCAATATATGAACACAGCGAATTTATATAAATTAGCAAACAGAAATTCATATCGTACAGAGAGCAGCTTTTTGCGTGTGATAGGAAGGAAATTTTCTTGCCGAATAAACTGCAAGTTTCTAGCTACTACACGTTAATTTTTAGATTATTGCAAAATCTTAATTTTATTAGTTCTATAACATATTTAAAATAATTTAATACAAAAACAAATCAAATTTATATAAATTAACTAACAGAAATTCATATCGTACATAGAGCAATTTTTAGCGTATGGAAGAAGACAATTGTCTCTCCGAAAAAAAATTGCAAGCTACTACGCGTTTATGGTACTTTAGCGCAAAATCTTTATTTTCATTTTATTTCATTTTTATAAACATTCTTATTGTAAATAGAGCACTTTTTTGTGTGAGAATAAGGAATTTTTGTAATCAAGAAGTTAATATAAATTCCTGGTAGTGACATTTACTGCTATTCATTGTTTAAGGCATAAAAACAACCTTGCTGGTGTAAAGGAATTTATTAAATTTTACTAAAACATTTCTTCTTTTTTGAATAATTTGATAAACATGTAAAAACATATATATTTATTTGAATTAACTTAACAAAATGTATATTTTATAGGGAGTAATTTATTGCGTATGAAAAGGACCTAATAAAGGTATTCAAATTAATTATTTATGTAATACATATGTTCAGAATAAAATATTTATTGTATAATTTTTTTAAAGCTAACAAAAAGGCATATTGTATAGAGGACACTTGTTTGGTTGAGATCAAAGAAAGTGTTTCATAAAAAATACCAGCTTAAAACTACTTTTTACAAGAATGCATTTTATGTTTCGTTCCAGTAGAATGTCGAATAAAAATTATTTTTAAAAACGCCAATGTTTTTCTTTGATGGAACTCTTCAAATGTAAACTTGACTATAGTTAACTTAAATATGGTTATTACTTGTAATACCAATTGACATGTTTATAACAGACAACAACATCGCAATTCATGCCATCCAAAAAAAAAACATTGATATTTTAAAAAATAAGTTCGATTCAACTATATTTAACTTTAATTTTTTCCGACAATATGAAAATATATTTGAATAAACATCTGTAAATAATGATATAAACGCATTATATTTATATAATACATGTTCAAAGCATATCTATTTCAATTAACTGTTACAATAATATTTGAGTTGTTTCGTTGTGCGAATAAAAATGATTTCAACATAATACATTGTATATGTGTGTATGTGAATGTGTGTGTGTGTGTTATTTGATGGTATAAAATACGCCCCGGCGCTTGCGCCATTTCACAATATAATTATCTAGCTGCACATTAATTAATAACATTCTACTGCTGTACTGCGCTGTAAAACAAAAACAGGCAAATTAATAATAGGGAAATATTCTATTAATAGAATGCACAAAAGGAAGGCGGCAATAATCTAAATTTGTAGGTGATAATTAATTGCAAATATCTGGTAAAATTGCCGATTACAAAGCGTTAGTGTATTACTTTACATAAATTCATATTTATTTACATGGCTGCATTAATACAATTTTAATGTGAAAATTATATTTATAGCAACTAATACCATATATTTATTAATTAATAAAATATGTGCGTGAGAGGACGCAGCATACGAACACTTTTATAAATTATATTTATGCAACAATATTTCTACTTTAGCATAGAATGAAGCTAAATATTAATAATACAAATACTTGCGTGATATTAAATAATTTATTAATTAATATAAACCATTATTTTTACAAATTTCCATAATAATTTTTATAGCAAATAATAATAAAATAAGATATTAAAAGTAGATAGCATTTTAAATGAACGCCATTTGCGAGACAATGAAATAATTACGTCTATTAAATTAGAAAAAAAACATACACACATTATTTAAATGTTGTTACAAGTTTATTAAATCAAATGCAATTAATATAATTTGCGTGATATTAAATATTCTACAATAAAAAAAAGTTTTTTTATTATTTGTATTTACGTGAATATAAAAATTAAAGCTATTCAAAGTTTTATTACTCTCTCTTCAACTTTATAAATTATTTTTTCCTTTCGTTTTTTTTTGCTGTGAACTTGTTTTAACTGGAAGTTGATGAAAAAACTTTGTTAAATAATATTGACAAGTAATTTATGGTGAAAATAAAACAAGGAAATTACGGTATTCATTCTTCAACTTTCTTCTCTCGTCTCGTTTTTTTTCGGGGCTGATAAATTTATAAATTCCTAGTTTGTTGTTTGTTGTTGTTGATTTTTCTATAAAAGCTTGATAAATATTGAATTTTATTTGTATGGTTATAAAGTGCATGTCAATATTTAAAAGTGTTTTGATTGCCGAGCGAGAAAGCAAATAAAATGTCACTTTTATGTTATTGAGAGTCGACGAGACCAAGTTTTTAGATATTATGTGATTTGAGCAGCCAATGCCAATTTAACCAATATGCAAGACTAATTTAATGATATGAACATGATCATAAAACGTTCATTGCACTCAAAAACAATCAATAATTGTAGCAAATTTTTAATATATTCTTAAATAACAAATAATATTTTAAATAAATTGCAACTAATATACTATCCGAATCCGAACTAATGTAATTCAGTATTAAAAAATCAAAAAAAGCGCAAAAATCATGAAGGGGTAATAGCGAAACTGGTAGGGAAATTGCGCTTTAACAAATGAAATAGGCAAAGAAGCTACGTATTTTAAA
>JARJDW010002358.1:0-34429 GCA_030264715.1 Adinopsis sp. GC000173
AAAAATCATATTATTCTCGTGTTAGTCGCCAAATCGTACTCTTATGAAATACGATACTATCCTAATCATAAGAATAACAAGAAAACGAGTCTTAATTGGGTGCTGCTAAAAAGTCCAAATACCAATTCGAGTACGATTTTAGGATTTGTGGGAGGGTGCTATCGCTCTCCGCAATGCCATCTATGCGACCGTTCTTACAAGCTTGGTCGACGTCATCGTTGGCAGGATACACGCCCGAATTGAATAAATACGTTAAGCTGCAAGCGTTGAACGAACGTTTGAGTACTTCTATATTATAATCCCCAATTTGTGCATCGTTGCACAGTTGTGCTGTGTAGTCGTGGTATGGTGTCATCGACGGTTTGAATTCAAATAACGGATCGTCGTTTTCATCGTCGGAGTCATCAAGGTGTTTTAATGCGGAGAACTTGAGAAACAATTTACTGTCAACTTCCTGATCCCTGTCAAACGTAACAGGAAAGTAAAATTGTGCAATGACTAGTCGTCTATAAACTATGTGTTCAAGCCAGTTCACTAGGTTAAACGAATTATCGTTTGAAGAATTGGCTGTTTCAGATAATTTAATCTCGGCAACTCCATCTAAGCCAAACAACAATTTCGGCACGAATATGATAAAGGATATAGCTCGTGCTTCATAATTTGGGATTTTATCGTGTATTTTCATTTGTGGCTTGGTTCTAGCTATAAGATTACGAACGCACTCTTCCAATTCATCTAAAAACGAAAACTTCTTATACAAAAATTATTTGCAATAGGTGTTATTCATAAAACATATTTGGGACTGATTGTTTTTACAATATCTATTCCTTGCAGTTTAAGACTACTATACTATGCGCAATACTCGCGAATGTTCTATTTATTAGGGTACATCAAAACGACGTTTCAGGTGTAGAACATCTTATGTGTTACTTTACACCCATCATCAGGTTAAAATATGTCTAAAACGCAGTTCTGATTGCCAAAGCAGACCATTACTTCCTTATCAGAGTCCAAAACGTTTTTAATAGAAAAATGATATTATTTTGAGATACTAACCATTGTAGTGCTAACTATTAGTAACAACAGTTGAGGAAACTCTTACTTATGTATATCGTAATATGGTGTACTAAGAAAATCCGGAAATAAATTATGAATCAACCCAACAGTTCTAATCCAACAAGTTTTACATCCATTTAAAAATAATATTTACAATTTTTGATCGATTTTTGTACGTTTTTCATTAAAATTTACAATTTTTTTAACAAAGTTTTGTAAAATATTAAGTGAATGTACGATAAATGATCAAAACTTCTACAAAAAGATGCAAAAATGTCAAAACTTTGTATTATTCCAACAAAATTTTTCGTGTTCCAAACAATTCTTGTGCGTTTTTTATTTCTTGACAACTTACATGGACTTACCTATATATTTTCTTTCAAAAAATATTAATAAGTTTCTGATAAAAATGCAAAACTGCATAACGCATATATTAAATCAACAAATCGATAAAAAAATGTGCAATCTCAATTTTTTCAACAAAGATTTAGATTTTCGAAGCAATTTGTGTGCATTTTCAGCAAAATATTCCAAATTATAGCTAAAATTGAGTCCGAGTGTAAATAAAAGTCTTCTCTTTAACCCACAACATGCTCTAAATAGCTCCGTATGTTATAATGAACAAAAAATCTAATATAATGCATACCTGGTAATTCCAGCTCCTTACAGAAACGTTTTACAAGCTCAACTAAATCCTGAATTTGAAAATAGTAGGACAAATCTAAATATTTCAATAACGTTGAGCTCACTTCTCGTAAATACGAATGATGTGGATGTTTATTTGATTTGTTTATAAAATCACCGGTGTTCTGAATATTCTCCGGCAGTAATTCATGAATATCATGGTGGTAGATGTGGCCTTCGCGTAGAAATCGCACCATATCGCCTAATTGGATTTTATCCTTTATCATCAGCAGACCCAAGTACAAGATGCCATAGACTTTTGAAGGAGTAAGATTTTCAGCATGCTGATAATATTTTGATGACAATTTTCTTGTCGATATTTTATGACATTCAAGTGTTGAATTCACATCTTTCACATGTTTTTTAAAATGCCTGTGGGACATGTGTTTGAGCAATTCCTTCTTTGCCGTAGGTGTGTAGCGCAAATACTTCTGTTTTTCCTGAGTTGAAGTGTCCAGGCTGCTTTGAACACTCCCCAGACTTACATTTAGAGGATTCTGTGATGCCGCTTCTTGTTCTTGTTGTTCTTGTTGCTTTTCGGCCATGCGTTCGGCAACCGCTCTCTGGTAAATTGAGTAAAATTAAATTTTGTATATGACCAGGTAAATGCAAATACCTTTAGGCGTGCTAGTTCACGTTTTGACGAACCGTTAGAAGTATTTGAAGTTTGTGAACTAGCACTTGAAGTTCGTCGTTTCCTTTTCATCGTACGTCTACCATAAATTATTTCTGCATTTCTAAAACAAAACAGTTTTATTTTTCGACTCTGCTAAATAGATTATGGCACACTTACAATCGACTAGAAGCACTTAATTTTGGTGGATTAGTTACATTTTTATTGATAGCATCGATCTTATCCAAATATTTTAACCACAAACATTTGACTACTTTTTTTAAACTAATATCAGCACCTAAGCCTATTAAATTTCCGGTTAAGGCAAATAATATGTTATTATAAGCTTCCCATGTAGTTAATTTTTGCTTCACTGTTGTCGCTGTACTTTTGGTGCTTCCAGTAGTGTGAGATGTGGCTGTAGGAATTTTTTTGCCTTTCGGTCCATTAGCTGGTGTATCAAATTCCTGCTCGAAATGATGTTGCGACTGTTGATTACATTCGGTACAAAAATAATGACCTCCACTTATTTCGTAACTCTTGCCCTCACAATTGTCACAGACGAATTTTAATTCCTCCATTGTATTTTAAACCAGAGATTTTAAACAATTTAAATCACATGGCATTAAAGTGAGGTTAAGAACTATGACAACAGGGACAACCGATTGCAACACAGTTCTCATGCGTCCTAATGGTCCTAATTACACATTTCGTAACTTAAAAGTCTGCCTACTGCTACGGACGCATTTCAAATACTTATAACTTTTGTAAAATTAAGTTTTAAACAATGGTATATCATTGGTTTTAAACCAGATAAAATATTTTGGCTAAAGATTCACTTTATATAATATTTTCAATAATAATAGGCTTTAAATAATTCCCATTTTAAATGATTCGCAAATAAAAGCTCTATTCAATAACATTTGCATTATATATTGCACAACGTTTTGCATCATCTCCTCAATATTTGCTGCTTTATTTCGGTATATGCGGCCTTTTAAATAGTCTCCAAAAAGAAACAACATTTTATTTTAAGGTATGTTATGACACCAAACTGCTAGAACCATATATGTTGCTCTAGATGAAAAAATCTCGATCACTGTCCGGCACATCTACGTATATTTCTTTCGCAAATAATCGGTCTATTCAAAAACATTTAGATTACATATTACCCAACGTTTTGCTTCATTTCCTGAATATTTTCTTACCTTATTCGGTATATGCGGCCTTTTAAATAACTCCTAAAAAAGAAACGTCGTTTAATCTTGGTGTGTGGTATAGCACCATCCTGCTAGAATCACATGTGTGGATATCCTCACTTAGTAGATATCAAAAATTTCCAATCATTGCCCGGTACATTGCACTATTTACGCTTCTAAATAAATACGTACTGATCAGAGTAGGATTTGAGCGGATTGAACTGATTGGGTTCAATTTATAACAGAAAAAATTAAACATATTTATACAAATTTCTTTGAAATTCAGATTTAAACACATTAATAGTAGATGTAAGCAAGGGATTAACCAAAAAACTCTTCAACTTTTGATAATTTCATAAAATTGGATTTTTCTTATTTCCAAGGAGCTCTTGATACGGTGCCGTTTTATAGATTTTATACTCTACCAAAAATTCCTACGAGTATTCTACTTTTCCTTTAAAAAATTGAATACATGTACAAAATTGTTAAGAGTTTCATTAATTGCAATTAAACAATCTATATATTTAAGTGTTTATTTAAGGATTTACAATAATGAGCTATACAAATTTGAATCTTGATAGCAAAGAGCATCATTAATTTACAATTCAAATAAAAAAAGAAACTTTTTATCACGTATAACAAATAACATTTCATTTTCATTAGTATTAAATGGAATGCAACAAATATTTCTAAGTATGATCATGTTTTAATATGTATAAATAAACTAAGATTGCAAAAATATAAATTGTTTTGACACGAACTTTAAAAATGTTTGGTTAATTACATCATGAAATAATAGAAGACAGAAGAATTAAAATCAGTTGTTATTCTGAAAATGGTAGGACCTTGAAAAAAAGAACACAAAAAAGAAATAAAAATGAGAAAAGGTAGTAAAGTAAAGTATATAATAATGGAATGAGAATTCCGAAATAACAAAAAGACTTACAAAAAATATTAATAATAAATCAATTAGAATTGTATTTGGATTGAACTAGAATACGAGGGACCTGCAATGGCCCGTTAGCACACAACTGAGCAAATCTTTTTCGCAACGTCTCCCTTAATTGCTGTCTTTCTTCGTACACTTGCCTATTATTAGATTTAAATTCACGCACCTCTTCTGGCGTAATATAACAATCGTTATCATCGGAATAAAAGTGATCCTGAAACAATATTATTAATTAGAGTGCAACGACACTTACAGCACATGTATTTGATGGAAAATAAATTTATCTGTAACTGTATTGGTTAGTGAAAAAACATGGATTTTTTTTGCAAGACAATAATCTTATAGTTAACCCAACATTAGTGAATTTCTAAAATTAATAAGGATCACAATCTAGTACGATATTATAAAATTGTATAAGGTGCAACCCAATTTATCTCATTTCAGATGTCTTCGCCTTATAAGGAAGCCGCAATTTTTGTATTTTATCGGCAGCAGTGCGTAGGAATTTAACTTATCTGCCTACATTAGTCAGTTTTTAAAAACTGTAGGTATACAATTATTAAAAGAATTGTAAATTACATAAAATACTTAAAATATGATGTAATTATTTTTGTCGAGTTTTTCAATTAAAATATTAAAACTCTCGTTAATGTTCTATCTAAGTCTTGATCCATCATCAGAAGAATATAATAATAGACAAACTAGCTGACAGACAAACTATTAGCGTTTTCAAATTACGGGTATAGGGCACTCCACGTGGGAGCATTATATTCACGTCAGTAATGCACACCCTCATAGTGTATGTTTGGCGCACATTGTGTAGTAAACAGACCTACTCCGCTGCCAAACTTATCAAACTGTCAAAATAATTTTCAATTCAAAACTATCTAACTATGGCTTGTTGCCGAGTTCTACTACTCTTCGTTTCATTCTGCCATAACACGCACTGCATCGAATGCACCCTCGACTTCAAAATTACATTACGTTGGAGCAGCAATTTAAAAACGCTATAAATGTTATTGTTTGTCATAGACACTCTAACCACTTCATTTTAGTATTCTTGCAAGACTATAAAATTGGTTAACATTATCGACAGTTTTAATATTTTAATTATATTTTTTCGACTGCTTAAAATATTTTTTATAATTGTCATGAATATAAAATATGAAAAAAAATTTGAGCTTACAGAGACGTCTCTATTAAGCATATTGTTGCATATGTAAAAAATGTAGATTAGAGCGTAATGATGCGCGGGTTGACTAAAACGGAATAAAAATATCCATGTAAGACTAAGCGATTTGATATGGTAAGTCCATCGTTATAGTTATGAACGTCTCAAGTTTTTTCATGAAATAAATACAGTGGAACCTCGATTATACGCCATTTCTTGCATGAAAATTTGTCGCTTGTTAGAGATGCCGCCGTTTGATTAAACGAAAGTGTCGACAAATACTAAACAATGCGTTTGATTTACAAAACACAAAGTGGCGAGTCAATCTCGCTCTATACTTTTCTTATGCAGCTCTAACATCGGGCGAGTTTAGTTCGAGCAGTGCTACACCTCAATAAAAATGCACCCCTCCACGTGCAACTAATCGAGGCTCCACTGCAATAAAAAATATGTATATAAATAACAAATTTACCAACCTCTAACATTTCTTGTAAGCTCAATTGATGCCCATTTCCATATTTACTATTTAACAGACAATTCCCATCATTATCATTGTGACAACAATCGTCCGAGCACGCCAGTTCGGATCCATCTGGCGTACTGGGTAGACTCGACAACGATTCCGATTCACAGCAACCATTATTATTTTCAGACGAATAGCCGCAATCATGCGAATGGTCGCGCTCCTTTTTATCACAAACCACACCATCACCATCTAGTAATTTATCCCCCCCTACATTGTTGCCAATATTCGTTGGAATAAAATTATTGTCACATTTACTGCTATCTTTTAACTTTGCACCTTTCGCCCCCATCGTCGTCGTCGTGTTGTTCTTCAATGAATCGCAATCGCGACAATTGTAGTCCATCGTTGTCGCCGAGTTTGTCGTTTCGATTGTAGCGGTGCTCGACGACGAATTGTTACAATGACACTCTTCGATGCAGTTCTCCTTGCAGGCGAGCATCGTGTTCTTCGCCTTTCTGCGTCGTCGTTTCAGCTTTTTCTGTTCGCGCCGCAACTGCTTCTGTTGTTCTTCGCGCGTCAACTCGGCGAAGAGGAGCTCCAGCTGTGAGACGCCTTGCTTACGTTCGATGGCAGTTTCGAAGTTGCGACAGAGCGCGTCGATTGCTACAGCGGCAAATACTTGACAGGTGCATTCCTCTTCGCGCATTCGCATATAGATGCGATGCAAGCGCTCATACATGCAGATTCCAATACAGGTAAGGACCTCCTCTTGTGCGATCTCCAGCGTTTTTGCATGACGCTCTCTACGACTAAACAATTTCAATTTCCACATCCACACAACATATACGAATTAAAAACATTTAAACACACAGACTATTGAATATGTGCACGTTTAAAACAAATTATGTTTAATTTACCTGCCAAGTAGCTCCGGCTCGGCTCTTCCAATTAGTTTAGCAATATATTCAGTCTTAATCTGCAAATGTATGTGCCTTTCTTTTATGCAACGTTTAATGCCAGCATATAAAGATGTTACATAACCCTTCTCCTTGCACGGTTCTGGATCTTCAATCAATAGACTATAAGCTATGTAGTAAGTAAGACGCAAATTAGATTATTTGATTAATATTATATAATGGACAATGCAAACCTTTTTGTACTTTAGACCTACATTCACCACAAAATCTATGTTTTCGCAAATACACTTCCAAGCTGCCACGCAAAAATGACGCATCGATTATACAAACATCACGTTTACATTCGGGCCGCATACAATCCCATACGTCTCGCCAGGCTGGTGTTATGGGCCGGGTGCGTTGGGAGTCTAACGAATGGAGAAGACATCGATGGCTTTTCTTGTTGCGACGTGGCTGACTATCCACTACATTGTTCAGTCGTGCCCTAAACATTTAAAAATGATTTAGAAAAAATATATTTTTGCTACAAAACTTAACACTAACTTAAAATCTAATTCAAGTATTAATCCATAATTGTTTTTTATTCAAAGCCTATACATGGGCGGTAGATATTTCATAATAATTAATCAACATAATTAGATTCAGGATCATGAAAACAACGCATATAAACTAAGCTAAAGAGTTAAAAGTTCGTGAGAACTGTCACATTTGTGTTGAATTTATTGATTTAATATAAATAAATGTTAGTCAACATATATAAATGCATCAAAAAGTTGAATATTCTTTTTGGCTGCATTGTAGATAAGGATAACCTAATTCAAAATTTTAATCAATAATAAACAATTTATTAAAAATCAATCATGTGCGACAAACAAAATTAACATTATAAGATTGAAAGTCAATAATTACAGCACATATATCAAGTGAACTAGAAAGTAATATCGAATTGCAGCCAAATTTCACTTTTTAGATGAGTTTGAAATAACATTGTCGAAAATCCACCGTTTTTTGTTTGATTAAATCAGTTTGTATAAAAAAAATAATAGAAAAAATGCATATAGCAGGTAATGCGATAGCTCTGAGAAGAAATATAGAAAGAGTGTTTATTAATTACAATTAAGATAATATGTACTTAGAGATATCTGATAATTTAAGTTTGGTCTACTCCGTCTACTTTAATATTAATATAAATTTTTACACATTTCTATTAGTTTTATTTATAATATTTCAGATAAACATTTTTGCTCGAATATAATCCCAGTGCGAAATTTTTAAGTACTTAACTGGGTGAATATAATATTTTTAAATTTTTATATTCAGAACATATATAACATACATAATTGCTTAAGTTGCCACATTACTTTCAATAAATGTATCGAAAAATGGTTCTAGCATTATCCATAATTGAGCATCGTTTACGATGCAAACGTTTCACAGTTAATTTGTGTTACCATAAAAAATAATTCAAGGGTTTTCATTGCAATAAAACATTTCCCAAAGATGAACGAATGTGGACATATTGCATATTGATATGATTTTTATTTGGGAAGAAAATGCCGGCATTAAGGAATTTAAGTTTGCTATTCAGAAAACAATATATATATATATATATGTCTAAGTCAATAATTGAAAAGTTACATCGAAATGAGAAACAAGCTACTATAATAATGCGTTGCTTTATGTTTATTATTTATATTTTCAATTCGTTCAACACATTAGAAGCCTCACAAAGATTTTGCAATGCTTTTCTTTGCTATTGCAGTAATTTATATACACGAATTGAATTATTTGCATGCTTGTTTACAATTCAAAATAACAATCGACTTCTACGAAAGCTTCTAATCATTTGTTATTGTTTTTAAATTTAATACAGTGGCAAAATTTATTTTCGCAGCAAAATAAACGCACATGTTGAAACTTGTTTTAAAAGTAAGTGCAATTGTCGTTACTTTACTACGTTTTAAAATCGTGCCAGCATGCGATTGTCTTAGAGATTTTGTATTAAAAGTCTGCCACATTCGTGGTTAATGTCTACTAACAATGAGGATAAAGACCCAAAGTAACATCAAGTCTCAAAATTGTTGATAAAAAACAATAAAGCTAGTAAAAATTGTAATGTCTTTCAATAATTGTGGCTTCTTCTGATTGTATTTGAGATTTAGTATTAAAAGTCTGCCACATTCGTGATTAATCTCCACTAAGAGTGAAGAGGCTCGAAGTAACAACATATCACAGAATTATTGATAGAATCATAATAGTTAGTAAAAATTGTAATGTGTTTCAATAATCGTGCCTTCTTCTGATTGTATTTGAGATTTAGTATTAAAAGTCTGCCACATTTGTGATTAATCTCCACTAAGAGTGAAAACAGAGGCCCGAAGTAACAACATATCACAGAATTATTGATAGAATCATAATAGCTAGTAAAAATTGTAATTTGTTTCAATAATCGTGTCATCTTCCGCTTGTATTAGAGATTTAGTACTGCAAATTTGCCACACTCTTAGTTAATCTCCTCCTCAAATGAAGTCAAACCCAAAGTAACAATATTCCCTATAATTTTCGTTGAAACCATTTATAGTTAGTAAAAATTGTAACGTTTTCCAATAATCGTGTCATCCTTAGGATTGTATTAGAAATTTAGTATTAAAAGTTTGCCTCATCAATTAATCTGCACTAAGAATGACCAGAGAGACTCAAAATTATTAATAAAACCATTATAGTTAGTAAAAATTATAACGTGTTTCAATAATCGTGTCTTCTTCTGATTGCATTAGAGATTTAGAACATATTAAAAGTTTGCCACATTTGTAAGTTAACCTCCATCAACAATTAGGGTATAGAATCAAAGTAATAACTTGTCTCAAAATTATTGATAAAAAATATGGTACATATTACATTCCTATCCACCTAAGACTATAAAATAGATTCTTTAATTGATCTTTCAACCTCAATGGGAGTAAATTAGCTTAATAAATTACTAATAATCAATTTTAATTAATAATTAATCCCTTCTGCAGCTTTATCAAATAGCGTAAAACGAGTTACACTTCTATAGCTTTTAAAACATACATCATACATCGAATATTGATTAATAGATTTGGATAAAATTCAAATAATTTAGTAATAAATTCTTGGCTAGAATACAAAATGACTAAAATTAATTTTATCGTTGTCAAATAAAATTCATATTTAATGTAACTTAAGAATGATATTTCTATATTTGATGGCAGCGCCGATTCGAAAAATTTGTAAACAATACGCGATCGATGTTTTTAGCAAAAAAAATACACTTAACGATTTGCATAAATAGCACAATGACTTTAAGTAAACCCCATTCAATAAATTCGTAAACGATTTGATGAGAAACTTACGCATGTCCATGGAACAGTCCACATAAAAACTGTGAGGAGATTTGCTTATCTTCACGTATAGTTACTATTCCTTCTGAATTGATTATTAGTGGATCAAATGTTGGATATTCGTATTTAAACAGCTGATAGTACAAACGTTCAACGCTACAAAATGATTGCATTTACATTATGATGTTAAGATGTATTTGCAAGACGTACCTTCGACGACAACCAACACATGGTACAGACTGATTTAAAACATGCAATATTTCAAGACGTGACACTTTCAGTGCATTATTTAGCTCGGTTTGTGTGAGCAAATTCAATTTGCGTTGAAAGTCGTCCAATTCCTTATTCTTCACTTGCTGATTATCTGATATTATTCCGAGCGACTTCAAATCCATCACCATCTAAAAGTATGTGCAAATTTCATATGCATTTATCATCAATGGATCGTTATTCAATAAATTACCGTTAAAGTTTCATCAACAACAAGAGGTAGTTGTCTTCGACTTAATGTTTTTGGTGGACGATAAACTTCAACTAATCGTGCCATTTTTCACAACTTTAATCTGTCGGCTTCTCTAATACATTTGTTTCCACTCACAATCTACGTTATCTATATAGTAGTTTTTATGTTATTATGTCTTTTAAAACACACACTAGACTTTCGAGTAAAAATATTGTGTCAAAAAATTTTTCTAGTTCTGTCAAAATATTTTTAACGAATAAGGGCGTTTACAACGTTGTCAAATTTCTCTAATTGCGATTTATCGTAAAAATGTAATCTAATAAATTATTATATTCCAATCTGGATGACTTCAACGTTGTAATGATTGTTTAATTGAGATTATTAGTTAATTTCTTAAGTGCTCTAGAAACGTATGTTTACATTTGAACTAATTTATATTTCATAGAATTTTATTACTTTATATTTATGTTAGGAATAACTTGGCCAATCATCACAAATTTGTTCACCACAATTCCTTGAAATTATTTTGCAATTTCAAGAGTGATTGAACATTAGTTCAAATGTAAACAATCTGTCCGAAAATAGTTCTAACACTGTGACATTTCTGACAATTTTATAAATGACATAACCTAGAAATCTATCATGAAGTAAATAGATAAGAATTAATAATTAAGAATGAATACGCGTAAATATCCGTTATCACGCATTACTCAAGCGGATTTAAAATGTAAGAAAACTGGTTGTGAGTTTTATGGCAATGCAACATTCGATGGTAAGCGTAAATTGTATCTAAAGCAATACAATATTAGTTATGGACAAAAAAACATTGTAGGCTATTGTTCAAAATGCTATCGAGATGCGGTTAAGGATGCAGAACAACAAGCTGCCTTACATGAAAATTCAAACGCAAGTAATACAAATTTTAAATTCACCAAGTTTCAAGACAAAAAACGCCAACAAAGCGACAAGAGAATTAAATTCAATCTTCTACTACGTAAATCGCCAGGTGGACGAGGTAATTGCATTATTATACATACATTTTTCATCATTTTAATACATTTACATACAGAATTAGGACGAAATCAACGTCAAGATGATACTCTCTTCTTAAATCCACACCTCTTTCGCTCCGTATTGAAGTTCTTTAAAGACAAACAGCTGACAGATGATATGGTGAAGGATTTTTATAGATGTGTGAGAGCGTTTTATAGTGAACTGGGCCACGACGATAAATCGATCGATGAAGTTGCCGCATCAGTGCAAGCATACTATACGAACTTTTCGAATCGTTTGAACAATCACGCACTGTACAGCAAAGTCGATCCAAATATACGCAATGAAATACTAGAGTGCTACGAACGATTCGTTACAGAAACAAATTATGAGTAAGCACTTTTGAGAGGTTTTCGAGTTGTATTTCCTTCATATTAATATTTTATTTAGATTGATATTTTGTCCATCGACAACTAGTGATGAAGAAAAGGACTTGGCGATACAACATCGTATCAGAAAGCTGAGTTGGGTGAATGCTGAACATCTAGATTGTTGCATTAGCGAAACCAGCATCGAATTGCGGGATCTAGTCTACACAGCAATAACTGAATTAATCGGTAATGTAAATTGTTTTTGTTAATTTGTTGCAAAATTTAATAGTATGATGTGATGTAGGTATTGATTCTGTGAAAGCACCACGCGAGAAGCTCTCGTGCATAGTAAATTGTTGCAAGAGCGTAATGGAGGTGTTACGGAATTGTCAAAATCGGCCTGTAGGCGCTGACGATTTTCTTCCAGCTTTAATTTATATTGTTTTAAAAGCAAATCCTGCACGTTTGAAGAGCAATATCTTATACATAACGCGATTTGCTAACGAATCGAGAGTAATGACTGGTGAAACAGGCTATTATTTTACGAATTTGGTAATATTTGCACTGAATTATATATAGAATTGGGCTGATTATGATTTTTAGTGTTGTGCGGTGTCGTTCATTGAAAATCTAACGGCCGAATCGTTGAATATGTCGCAGGAAGAGTTTGATGGATATATGAATGGTGATATTAAGGCTGTGTCTGCTTGGGAATCGGCGTTGGTCGCCTGTGAGAGTTTACATCAGTTAAATGAAAATTTAAAGGTGTTGGGACAATTAGCACAGAAAGTGGATGTTGTCAAAGCGAAATCGGCGCAAATGAAAATTGATGTTCAAGCATTTCAAGTAGGTGTTTACTATAAGCAAAAGATACTTTCATTATTTTAATCATAATTGATTGTTAACAAAGTAAAAGTGCCATTCCTTCCCTTGCATTTTTACTACACCGGAAACTATCGCCTTTTATTGTTACGATTAGGCATTCCATGTCATTTTAACTATTCTTAACTTTTTCGACACAATCAGTCATTGTAAAAAATAATTTTTGTAGCAGTATTACTTTAATTTTTGCTACATACTTCTGTGCTATGATTTTCTGAGGGTAATTCTAAATCTAATAAATAAAGTTTCATTACTTCTTTAAAAATGTTGACATCTTGCACAATATTTCAGTAGCTGTTTGACAGTTTGTTGCAATACTTATTTAAGGGATGTTCATATAGTGATGGGACTAACCGTCGTAACGAAAACAAACTTATAAAGTGTTTGAAACCACAAGAACAAAAGTCTACAAGTGACATAAATACTTAAAAATTGAAACTCATTTCAATCTAACTAATATGAGTCAAAACTTATATTTAAAAAAAAAATATAAAAATGCCCAACATTTACACAAATATTATTCTCTGTCTAATGCAATGCATAGTTATGATTTTCGTGAACATTTGGTTTCTTGTGGGTCTTACTTAAATTTATAGCAGTAACTTTCCTGGGTATCATTATCCTTAAAATCGCTCATGAATGAAATGTCCTGATGAAAGATTTCACCTTACTTCTCATTTATACAATCCAAATTTTTGGGAGAAAATCCCATATATAAGTGCAAGGAGCATATCGTATAAAAGTCATCCTTTCACTGCGTATTCCATTCTTGTTCGAATGAGTTGAGGTTTTGGGTAGAGATAACTTTGTTTCGAATTCTCAATATAGGCATGATAGAAAACATTATAATGATTTATTGTTTATATTGTCGATTTCTTTATTAAGGAAATGACCTAATAGTCTTTCGCTTATTTCGTTCCTTATAACACTAAACATTTCGGGAAAGAATCCCATTTCGAATTCCAGGGAGCATAAAAGCATAAAAGCCATCCTGCGGATAGCGTATTTCAGCTTTGCTGAGTTTGGTTATTTGGGTAGAGATAACTGTGTTTCGGATACTCATTATTGTTTATATTTTCCCTTTCCTCTTTCTAAGGTTATATCGAAATAAACAGATGTGATATATTGCATGTTATGTGCCTCTGAAATCTTTTACCTAATTCATCTCTTATAGCACCAACATTTTTGAGAAAGTATTCGCGATTGAGACATGATTGAAGATATCATAATAATTTATTGCTTATACTTTCTATCACGAATCTGTTTTAACTATATATAGACAATATTCTTTCTGAGAATTGATCTATATATTCTATTGAGTAATATTAAAAACGAGGTGTTTACTTCAAGCCTTCATTGCTTATATACAAACTGTATACAAACGATATTTTTTCTGAGATTGAATCTATATATTTAATTAAGTAATGCTAAAACACGAGGCGTTTACTTCACGCCTTGTGTCGTCGCTAAGAAATAGCAAAACAAAATTCCTACTTCATGGTTTTCATTTTAAATCTTTCATCATTAATAAATATATTTTTATTTTAGGATGAAATTACGTCGAAGGTGAGTGAAGTGCTTAAATCAAGGCCACTCACAATTTACCCCCCAAAAGATGTGCTCTTATACAACACTCCTGCAATTAAGGAAAAACAAAACTTCTATGAGAAAAATCTGCAAAGTATTAACGTGACACTAACGCCAAAATTCGATCTCAAAACTTCTGATCCAACTGCATCCACGCCTGAAGATCCAATGCAAAACCCATCTAGCACGCATAATGATTCATCAATTTCTAACTTCAGCTTGCTCAATATTGATGAGAGCAGCTTCCTCAACCTCAGCAGCATCAACTACGACATCGATTTCTCAGACTTGAGCGGCGAGAATAGCACCGCCGATGATCTAACGCCCAACAAACAGCAGCAGAATCTCGAATTGTTGTTGAATGATGAGGCCTCGATGTGCGAATCCATTATTGATAAGAAAGAGATAACACCAGATAGTAAATTACCACCGCCCCTGGAACCGACACCGCATTATTCCGGTTTTGCAGCGCAAGGCTTTCAAATACCTAGCATTCCATGTCACACCGGACATAATACGCAAACAAAGCAAGGAGATGATAGCTAAAAACTGTTTATTCAGTAATTGAATTCGGCAAATGTTAATGTAGTATTATCTTATCTTTATTATATCTACACTAACAAACAATAACTAACATTCTCTTTCATCAATTTTGTATGAATTATGTTGCTGAACACGCAAACGAACATTTTACGGGCGATACTATTCGCCTCCAATTTTATATTTTCTGTAAGTTGATTTCTATTTCAAGTATTTCCAACTGTAAATTTATTGTGCATAATTATAGATTTTAAGTTTATCGTTGATTGGTCTTGCTGTTGTATACCTAGATGATTTAAAGTTAATAAAATTGTTTATGTTTCGAGAGAATTTTATGCATCTGCCGCTCATTTTGATCACGTTAGGTATATTGAGCTTTTTCGCATCGATCGCCGGATGCTATTCAATTACATTGCAGCGATACAAGAAATTAAAGCTTGTAAGTATTTAAATGTTGTATGTAACCATGAAGTTTTTTTCCATTTTTATTGTTTTTTTTGCACTGTGAAGGTGGTTATATTCCTCAATGCCACCCAGTTATTATTGTATTCACGATACTTTTGATCAGTTTGGTTGCTAAGTTATTGTTTGGCAATTACTTGTATTGTACATTTATAAACATGGAAAAGCTTGTATGTAGTGGTTGTTACAAAATTTTAGCATTTAAAAGGTAATACATCTAAGCCTGCGGTGGGCAACTTTTTTAACATTGGGGCCAAAATGAGATCTTAAATATACTGGCGGATTAAATTTTAATTTCTTGATGCACAAATTTCACTTAAAAATCTAAAAATTTGTTGGAAAACGGCCATATCTGTACATTTATGTAAAAAATCTGAATTTGTTATGTAAAATATCTCTTTTTATTACATATTTTCTTAATATGTTTTGAAATTCTAGAAAATTGAAAGATTTGATGTAAACAATTGAAAGCTAAGGTAGATAGAATTTATAAACACTGTTCCAATACATTCCCTCATTAAAAGATGGGTAGTTGAGTTGAAACGGGGTTGAATCAGTGTAGAGGATGATGAGTACTCGGGACGATTCAAAACAGCAACCACCGATCAAAAACGTAGACAAAATTTCACTATATGCCTTTGTAAATTAGTAAAATGGGTGTTAGGGAAATTACAGAGGCTGATAAAATATTAAATAAGCGAGTTTGTCATATTTTGACTGAAGAATTCGAAGTGCGGAAGTGCCGCGGTTGCTAATGCTGGATCAAAAACGCCGCGGCCACGAAGATCAAGATACACAAATTTGGGTTTAAATTAATTGACGAATCATTTTATTTATCGGATCTGCTGCCCTGCGACTTCATTTATTTCGCGGACTTAAAGTTTGGCTCGGAGATCATTACATGCATAGATGCATATATTGATGAACAAGCAATTTGAATGGTTTAAAAGGGTGGGAGCATTGTTAGAATAAATGTGTTGGTTTAAACGAATATTATGTTGAAAAATAAAACCCATTTTGACCAAAAAAATTCTTCTTTCTATGTAGGGCGTAATATTTGTAAACATATATGTAGACACTCTAAAACTGTCTTAAGATCGAGCATATCTTTAACTACTACTACGACCTACCAATGCCTTTCAGATTGATTTGTTTAACGCTTTACTATAAATATACCCTTACAATCCAAGATTTACATTGAGGCAAAACCTGTTTATTGTCTTGATTTAACTCCTGGAAACTTGTTGTGTTGAAATGGCTTTAAAGAATGATGTTATGTCTAAAAACAAGGTTCATAAAAGCACATATAAAGGGTCACAGATTCATACTCATTTTGAAGTTATCTTGTCCATAAATTACAATATAGTATACTACAATGTCACATGATAAAAACATTATTCGCATTACCATACCCCTTCCTGTACTTTATTATCTGTTCAAATATTTGCCAAGTAAAACAAACACTTCAAAATTAATACTCTACTAATTAATCGTTTTAAGTATATAGCATTTTTGACATTCTTACTATCACTGCAACTGTCCATATCGATAATTGCGTTCCTCAGCGCGCAAGATGAACATCTGGAAAGGAAGACGATCAAAGAAATGCGTGAAATGTACGAACTGAAGGACAGCGAAACCAAATTCACGGAAAGTTTTCATCAATTAGAGGAACAAGTAAGCAAGCGAATTATTTCTGCATCATTATCAATTACCATAAACAACAACAACATCATCATTTTTAGTATAGTTGCTGTGGCATTTTGACCGTAAACGAGTACATTGTCGAGCTGAATACGACGCACATAGATTGCTTTACCAAATCGGATACGCTATGCGAGAAGATTTGCTTCGGCGTGTTTCCGGTTAAGGTGGACGGTTGCGCGATCAAGATTTCGACCGGCATCTATAAGTATGCGGCGAGGACTGGATGGTATTTGTTGTTCTACAGTACAATGCAAGCAAGTAGCATATGATGTTATGCAGTGTGTTCAATGCGTGCGGCATTATTACGTTCTACTTTGGAAACCACTACCTAAAAAGTGTTTACATGTAGAGGTCTATAACCTTTTACCAAAGATACCTATGTGGTAAACTTTAATTAAATTTTGGGCGTAACTTTATTTTCAATTTTGGAATACTAAAATACCCTAAAATATGAACATCTAGGTCTAGAAGATTTTGATAGTAACATTTAATTTAATATCGGGCGAAACTATCATGGCTAACTTCAGGATTATAGATAAAAAATTATTATTGTAACTTCAGATTCTCAAAAAACAGAACATTTTTAGGGCCTGTAAGTGATGGCCTTTATAAGGGTAGGCTGGCCAAGGTATAACCAGGGAGTTCGGCATTCTAGAGGTTCGATAATTACCTGAAAACAAATTATTTGTCGAACTCAAAATAAGAGTTAATCTTAAAATTTATTTACACGGCCAAAGGGTGCTTCAATACATCGCGTATTCGTGTTTGGTTGTATCTGGGCGAGATGAGGGTCTTGGTGCAATTTGTAAGTTAAATTACGTATATCTGGATGTTCCGTGTCTTTATAAACCCTCACGTTTTCATTCTGTACACCAACTTTCAGTCAAAAATTAAATAACTAGTAGGGATACAGTTTTTCATAAAACATTTCTTCTAACCTTGAGTTGTTATGCATTTATTTTCTTTATTGCAATTATTCATAATGCTTCAAAGAAATAAATGCATTTAATTAGAATTTTTTGTTGTACTATGAGTCACACAAACTTAGTTCTATGTTGGTTCCATGCGTATTTTCTCCTATACCTACATCTTTTAGGCCGTGATGAGTACATCCAAGATCAAATTCAATTTTTGTTGCACGATGAGCCACACATTTTTTTATTTTGGCCGCATAAATCTGACAAATTTTCTTCTATACCTACATTTTAGGCCTTGATGAATACATTCAAGATCAAATTCACGTTTACCATCGCAATTTTTGTCAAAAACGTTAGCGAAATGCATATGTGGTTTACTTGAATTTAGGTAATTCTTCCAAAAATACATTTTTAAGCCACAGTGAATAAATTTAAGATCAAATTCAAGCCTTACAATCGCAATTTTTATCAAAAATGTTACCGAAATGCGGAAGTTCATTACTTTTAGATAGATGGTTCTCCCAAAAGTAAAATGGGGTTTTTATTTTGGTTCTATAGATCTATCTAAGAGATTATATTCTATACATCTTCTAGGCCATGATGAATACATTCAAGATTAATTTCAAGCTTACAGTCGTAATTTTTATGAAAAATGTTACCGAAATACGTACGTTCATTATTTTTATTTAGATAGTTCTTCCAAGTAGAATAAAATGGGATTTTTATTTTAGCTTAATAGATTTATCTGAGAGATTTTCTTTATATATACATCTTTTAGGCCTTGACGAATACATTCAAGATCAAATTCAAGCTTACAGTCGCAATTTTATCAAAAATGTTACCGACATGCGTGCGCGTTCATTATTTTTATGTAGGCAGTTCTATCTAAATTTAAATGGGAATGCCAAACTCATTGAACACATAATGAATATGTCTAATTACAACCATTCTAATTTGCAGATCGTACAAATTGTTTGTTTAATATTAATTCCACTATATAACTGACCGCAATATGTAGGATTGTGCAAGACATGTAAATGAATAGTGGGAATGTTGCAGCAGAATGATGTCATTGTTTTTATATAGTCGATGTTGTATTAATTGCGAGAAGCAGCCACCGATTAATCGAATGTTTTTATATGTAATAGTAAGTAACAATAAAATCGCGTGTCTTATTGCGATCATATTGATTTGTGCGATTAAAAAATCTATGAAATGATTCATTCAGATGTTGTTTGAATCTTCGTACGAGGAAACATTGATACGTATAATTAAATTAAACGATATGATATGCAGTCAGATTGTTGTGTCATTCTTCCATCGATGAATCATTTTATTTCTTCTTTGCATATTAAATTTGTGATAATGTCATTAAACTTGGAAATAATAAAAAATACAGGTTTCTCAAACTACTGGCATTTGAAAATATTTTTATTCTATATAATTAAATATACGTTGTGTTTTCGCGCCCACCCGTTTTGATGCAAAATTGGAGCCTGATTTCCTGATTTACGTGTTTTTAGCTGTGACGTTACGGCATTTACAGCTTAAATAGAGATATTGTAAAATGCATAACTTTAAGAACTTTTAAGAGAAGATGTACAAAAGCCTCTCAAACAATACAAAATGTACACCTTTATATTTAAAGTTTGAAATGCGAGTAACACAGATATAAAATTAACCAAGTAGCGTAAGTAAATGATAATAATAAGATATTTTTAACCTAAATTTGAATTTTTACAACCTCGAGAGGCATCTACTTCCATTAAATCAAATTTACTAAAAAAGTGTAACATCCAATTTAATAAAAACACAAAAGTTAATAAAAACTAAGTTGCCATTATACGTATAGAACAAAATACAACATTAAAACCAACATTCAAAGTACATAAAATAATTCAAAATTTTATCGATTATAATAAATGTATTTGTAACACCTACATCCATATTTAAATTCTCAATTTACCATTTTTTTGCTGGAAAATACTGCAGTTAATTGTGTCTCTTATACTTTGAGGTAAACAAGAATGGTCCAAATAAAGTAATACCTTTTTTAAATCAAGTTATACATTTATCAATTTATTGACAGATATTCCAGAATTTATTGAAAATTGTATGTTTTCCGCTTTCTTACCATCAAAAATTATTGTTTCTATTTTAGAAACTAAAGCTGACCGCCAAAAGACAATTCTGGTCATGCTCAAGATCAAACTCAAGGTTACCATTAAAATTGTCATAAAAAATAGATTTATTATCTTCCATTAGTTAATTCTCTACTAAATAAAGGGAAAAAATACAATATTTATCAAACTCGCTGTAGAATTAATAAATGTCTGATGGCAAAAAAATAGATTGCCATCTGTTATTCCAAAAACTCGGCATCATATGATAAGCAAACTTTCAGACCGAATCGAATCGACTATAAATAATTAAAATCAATAAATTCTAAAAAATTTTTAGTTGTTTTTAACTCTTGGTGAACCATTTATTAATGAATAAACAGTTGGACTTACTCAATTCAAAATTACATTTTTCTTTAAATTGGTTTACATTATACAATTTTCTGAGCAAGAACTAGTTGAACCAATAATGTATAAATATTGTAAAATATAGTTAGTTTTAATGATGGTTGTGAATCGAAATATCCATCAACTCTGCTAATATTTTATAAAAATAAAATAAAATAATTTAGTGAACGTGTTTTTAATGAATTTATATTCTAAATTGTCATATTAACTAAAATCAAGTTTATACTATTATGTAGTTTATTTTTAAAACATGCAAAATTCTAGAAAGTTCATTTATTGATATTATTATCTACAAATGTAATTGTAATAATATTCACCTTCGCGAGTGAGTAATAGTTTTGTTATCCAATACTTGCATTTAATTCAATTAAACGATTTTTTTAGCAACAATGTATTAAATAACCGCCCTGTAGCAGTTTTGAGCACGTTGGGCATACAAACGCCTGTGCATTTAAGATAAATAATATAATTCCTAGAATGTTTAAATGAATTTAGCGATAGAAATTCAAATTGCACAATAACAACCTTTACATACATGCGTTATTCAAGAATTTATTGTTAAGCCAACCTGCCTGCGCTAGCTACGTGAGAAATCATTTCAAGGATTTACTAATGCATATTTATTTCATAAATTTCATTAGAGAACTTGTTGCTCTAATAAACATTTATTTAATTAACATTTAACTATATTCTTCCATTTATATTTAATAAAATGTAAATCCAAAATATTATTCTATTATCAGCGTGTTGGCATATGCCGGCGCACAGTGCGATAACGTTTAGTCTAACTGGAAAACTCACTGATTCATCAACCAATTATGTGCCTCGCATTAAATATTAATGGGTTAATGACAAATTATCGTTTGGTATATGCATATATTATCTCGACGGTTATTCATTGCTATTGACGCAAAAAAGCTAGCATTATATAAATACTTAATTCAGTTTTTATTTAAGCTTTTGGGATATGACCAAAATTTTCAACGAATTATCGTTTGATAACGACATACTACGCATATATTATCTCGACTGTTATTCATTGCTATTGACGTAAATTCATATATGTCTAACAAATTATTTTTGCTTATAGGCAGAGTTAGGAGTTTTTTTGGATCTAATCACCTGCCGTGTTTATTATTTGGTAATTTCTGAGTACAGTGAATTAAAAAAGTTTGAAAACCACTTTTATTTTTAAAAGAAGTGCCTAAGTTGGTGGTGGGCAACATTTTTCATGTTAGTGGACAAAGTGAGGCTTCAAATTTACTCACGTTTATTGAAAAACGCACCAAAATCATTCTAAAAATTTTAAATTTCTTGGAACAATGACAGATATGTTTATTTTATTCACTTTTTTTGGGAATTTATTAAAAAAAAACAAAAATTAGTCTAAAAGCGTAAAAATTTAGCAATAAATTCAAAACAGAATTTTTACGCGGGCCGGATAGAATGTTTTTGAGGATCGTAAATGGCCTGCAGGCCGTAGGTTGTCCACCGTTAACCTAAGCTAACTTAATACTTAATTCCGTTTTTATTAAAGCTGATGTGATATGACCAAAATTAGTACGCAAATGTACTAATCACATTACATTATTAGTGCATGTTTATAACGATGCAGAATAGCTTGGTACAGCTCGGTGATTAGCAGGGATTCTCAAATAGGTCCATATGGATCTTTTGGAAATCTATTGTATTAAAGTTTAGTTGAACTCAAATTTGGTCATCTCAATCATTCCTTAAGAAAAACTAGAAATCGTTTAAATATACTATAGTATAACGTGTTGACGTAATTAACAATTTTCAGTAACAATATTGTGGATTGTTTCTTCGTAATTTTGCTCATATCCAATCAACTTCAATAAAAACTAAATTGAAAATTACTTCTCGTTGACCATAATCCATACTATTATACATATGAATACGTAGGTTTATAAGATTTTTGATGAGGATTAAGATTGTAACCTTGTAAATTTAATCTTGGACGTTTTTATATTTTAGCGGAACCTTGTAATTTTGTATTTGTTCAGATTCTGAAAGAGATAAAATTTACATCTAGTAATTGAGTTTCGCACAATTTTGAGATAAATATAAAGTAATAATTAAGAAATACTGAACTTATGAAACACGTGGCATATTATCTCTGTGGAGTGGCAAAACTTTCTTGCGGGCCATCACCGATCCGAGATCAGCTGTTGAGAAAGAAAAGTTACAATTTGCTAGTCATCATTTCCAAGAAGAATTATCTTGTGCTATTATACTTTTGAATCAAAATTTGTTTATTGTTTTCCATTTGAAGTTCTGATTTTGTCATAAAAACAATTTGGATAAGTCACAAAAATAGAAAGAATTGCTAAATTATATGTAAAAAATTTTTTATATCTTATGAGATAGTAAATACAGAAAAGGGTTAAGTAAAAATTTTATTGCATTCTTGTAATTATATAAAAAAATTAAGAATTAAATCACCTTTTTTAAACGACAGCAATTCCAATATTTCTAACAACATTACATGATAGACGATTTTCTATAAAGCGACCTGGCATGCATTAAAACTTTTGTCAGTACCTGTAATTAATTAACAAATTGGTTGTTAGTATTTTTAGTGGAGCAGGTTTCCTTGACTCCAAAAAACAAAACAATAATCGATTATAATTTATATTCAATGAAAATCACACAATCTGACATTGAAGAAATCCAACTGCGGGAAACACATAATAATAATATTATAAGAAATTAATGAATCATTAAATTTGCCATTTTATGGCTAGAGGATATTACGATTCAATTACGAAATATCTATCACCCATTATGTAGTTCAAATTCAACATAAGGTAATTAAACGCGAATATATTAAAATTATGTCATTGGAAAGCGCTGCAAAGCTAATTGCCTACATAATTTGTTTCACTTTCATTCACATTAGACAATTTGAGCTAATATTTTATAAATTATTACATTTTTTTTCTATTATTGCAATTAGACATTTTCACGCCGCATTTCTAGAAAAGTGCAGGTAATATAATAATACTAGTAATTTCTTCGTGAAACAGGCAACATTAAATAAAAATTTACAATAGATACATAAGTATTGTACATTTTTTTATTTTCGAAAGTGCAGTGTGAATTAAAAGTCATTATATCATTTAAAACTTAAATGATATACAATATTATAAACGACAAATAAGTTTTTTCGCCAGATTTTTAATCAAAAATAAGGCACGTATTAAATCAGGCACGTTATTTACTTAATGTGCTTTCCAGCTAACATCAATTATGTCAGTAAATAGTACACATACCTTTTTTACTATTTTATAACGAAATTCAAGTCATATTGATATTTAAGTACTTACGTGAACTCAGCGTGATATTTAAACGTACAACTACTGTAAAAATATGCAAATCCACTACAAACTTACAGAAAAGTGGCAATAAATTAATTAAAAAGCAGTTATTTCCTTGATTACTTCATTTTATGATAAACCAAATTATTGACACATTAATTTATAAGTCTAATAAATTGGTTAAACAAGTAGTTATTGGAATTATTTTATCGTTTATAATGCCGGGTATATATTGGAATTAATAAAACACTCGATAGTATTTACTAAATGCCAATAACATCTTCTCTTGCATTTGTAAAATTTCAATATTATGAAAATTGTTGGAGATTTTTTAGAACATAGGGTAAGAAAATTCAAGAACCTAGTTATTTGAAATGTTTTTAATATTTTATTGTTATTCATTACCATAAAATTAGTATTTATCTATTCTATGAAAAATATTTGTCATTATGATGTTTTAATAAAGATTATTCATTAGTTCTGCATATTTGGAAGCCTCAAATTAGGTCATTTTTTACTGTGAAGGGAACTTTATATTTTTGAAAATTAGTTTTTCTTCAAAACTCTACACCTATCACATCGATTTACTTAGCAAATTGGTTTCAGAAAAACCGTGTAAAACAAGAAATAGGGAAAAAAAACCTGTAATTTCATGTAATTTGTTCATTTATATGCTATACATAAAGAAATTAATTTATTACTAAAATATAATGTAAAACACACTTAACAAAAGTAGCACTAAATAGAAATAAAAGATAAAATTATAAAAATGTATTAGCAGAACTTATGGGAATTGGGAATATTACTACAATAATATTAATAAAAATTTAATTTACCTATATAAAACATTGCTATAAAATTTGTAAAAAATAAAGTTCTTTATCTATTCTGTTAATCATATTAGTCAAAAAATTAAATATTATCAACTTATTTTTTTGATAACTTTTCCAAAACCGTTTTAAAAAGCAATGTGTAAATAGTATGATAGGCGTACTTTAAGCGATTCATAGTTCCCCATGTTAAATGGGCAAACGTCCTATCTTGTTGCAAAATGTTCTAGTTGTCTCCTGAACAACGTTTTGTAAGATTAACCTTTTTTAAATTTATTAGAAATATCCAACACCAAACAAAATTATAAATAATTAAATATAAAATAAATTGTAAGAAGTTCGCTGCATTTACTTGGTGAATATCATGTTGATAGTTGTTTATATTTGTAAACTATACCTTGTATTTATATTAATATTTTTTTGAAATTATTTAAACAAATATAAGATAGTTATTTTACTTGTGAATACTATTGCAACTTCTCACACATCCTGTTTATTGACCACGTAATATTCATCAATTATCTATTATTATAGTATTCCAAGAAGTTTGAGTCGAAAAAGCGACTTGAAATATTGATAAGAATACTATGCTAGTATTTGCATGTAGGCCTATCGCTTCCGGAACAATATGCTATTTATTTATATATAAAACAACAAACAAAAGACAGCATTTTGTGCGCTTCCAATTTAGACGGCCCATTTACGCCATATATCCATCAAAATTAAAATTAATCTAAAAATTTATTAATCTGACGACGCAATTACCAAGCGCAACAAACTTTTATAATCTGTTAAATTTATTTTATTGCGTTAATAAAGCATGAAACATAATATGAGATAATTAGAAAATTAGTGTAAAATTATTTGTAACATCCTTATAAAAGCGCTTGTATGTAATAATTGTTGTATCTTCGCAGTTATTTTTATTTACCAATGCATTAATAGGAGCGATAATAATAAATTATAAAACAGCGGCCAAGTGTTTTTATACTTACAAATACTTCAGCATGTTGAAATTCAACATAGCGCATTGATAACATATAATTAGCGCATCACCAACCGACGAACAATAAATAATAATTAAATCAAGCACGTTATTTACTTAATACACATATCCTTTTTTCGATTTTTTAACGAAATTCAAGTCGCATTGACATGTACTTAACCTCAGCGTCATTTTTAAATGTATAAATGCTGCAAAAATGTGCAAATCCACTACAAATTTACAGAAAACTGGCAGTAAATTAATTCGCAGTTATTTTTAACATATTTACCAACAATAATTTATAAAATGATCAAGTGTTTTTAGTTACAAATACTTCTGCATGTTGGAATTCAGCATTGATAACAAATAATTAGCGCATCGCCGCACCGACGAACAATAAATAATAATTTACGGTGACAAACGAGCATAGAAACAATGGATTAAATACATCAATCGCAATAATGCGAAAATATAAAACGCAATGAATAATACTATACTCGTGAGGATGAAATTAAATTTGCCATTAATTTTGATTTATGATATCAATGAATCTATAATAACGTAATATAATACAATTATTGCTATGCGTCTTACACAAAAAGCATGAATGAATTTCATTTTCTATTTATTTATGAAGTCTGGTTCTATAAATAAAATGTAAAAATGAAAGTTGGATGCATAGGCGTTTATAGGTAGGTTAATATTTATAATAATAATAATAATAATAATAATCAAAACTATAAACATTTTCATGGCGTGTGGGAAGTGTGCATATCACACAGGCGCTTCAAAATTTAGTATTTCTAAATTTATTACATTTAATTTTGAAGTTTGAGACTTTGAAACTTCGTTTTTTTTTTAGTTTTCATTGCAAAATGTAAAAATTGTAGTTATTATTTATTGTTTTCTTAGAGATTTTGATAAGAAATATAAAATTACTATGATTTTTAATAATTTTGGGTGAAAATTTTAAGTATATTGTTTAAAAATGGAACACTTGATCGAAAATTGACTGGGTTTGATGTGTAGTAAGTCATTTTATCTAGTTTTTTTAATTATTTTTTTTAATAGTTTTCGAGGTTTTATTTGCTCAGGGAAGAGGGATATAGACACAAATTTCCTAATGAACGCACGCAAAATTTCACGAGCGGGCCTTGTATGAATTGAAAATTGTTTGCTTTATTTGTTAAACGAATTATTCGTTATGTAAAATAGTTTTTTCCATAGTAAAATTCGATAATTCGTTTCAAAGCACTTAAAAAATCCAAAAATAAATGCTAACTATTATTTAAATAGAAAGATAAACTAAAACAACCTAAATTTTATCCATTTATAAACAGAAAATGTTATCGAATTTTAGAACTAAATTTTCAATCATCGAAGAGAATGCGGACATTTCCGTACAAAACTTCACCCTCTCCGCAAAAAGCATTGTGTTTTATTGGAGAAATAAATTTTTACCTAGAAATATTAGTTATGCGGTTCTTCAAACCATCTTAAAAGTAAAAAAATTATTTCAAAATATGAAACGCAAGGGTAAATAAACACATTTATACAATAGATAAATTTTGATATTATAGCATCTCTAAATCTCTAAAAAATAATATTAATTAATAAAAGGTTCCACTAATAAATAAAATTTGAAAATCACCGCAACATTCGAATCAAACTTTTCCCTTAATTCGTTGATTTTTGTGTCCATCAATAAGTTACATTTTAACAATTAATTGTTATTACACATTACAGATATTCAATTTTTATTACATTATACAATAATTTCAAATTGCAACGCTGCATATGCTATTTTCTAATGAGAGCTTGTTCAGTTACCGTAACTTGTTATCTGAGTCATCGATCGGCATGCGGATTAATTTATTTTGATCATTATGATGATGATCACTTCATCAGCAATGATGTTTGCTCACATAATCTAACTAAAATTTGATCTACAACATTTAGGAACTTGTAATAAATAATAGTTTCCTTCTACGCCACATTGATTGTCAGTCAGTTATAAATTTATGTTGTTTACTAGAGTTTGATCCACAACGTTTCGCAACTTTGCAGTTTAAAAAGTATAGAAGGGCATAAGTCGAACATTTTTAGCATGTTCGTTAAAAATTAATCGACCATCGATGCTGTATTGATATAATATAGTCATCAATCAGTTGACATGTGATTCATTCTGGTGACCTTTATGATTCTAATCAATGTATTCACATGTTTTATTCAAAGTATAGTTTTTTATTCAATATTTCAGACCTTTGCAATTAAACGACTAGTGATAAGTCAAGATTATTTCATTTTCGTTTTATTGGATATTACAATGTTAAGTAATTTGCATAAAGGTGTAAGTTGTTTCAAAATTGTATCAAAAACTACTAAATAACTTTTACTGCATTATTCGATTTTATATTTATTCACTTCTTATCCAATGTAAAACCTGTGTTGCTAATTTAGTCTAGCAAAACCAAAAGAAAAATAGTTATTTTAAAACTTTTGATGCAATCATTGATTCGAAACGTTTAAACAGAATATTGTTTTAATAAATTATTTGCAAACCGACAACGAAGCTTTTAAATTGACTATTTTTTACAATATGCGGTTTACCAAGCGATTGCAATCAAATTGTTAAAACTTTGACGCTGTTTTCTTTCAAAATTATGACTATTTGGCACTATTTAGCTGTTATAGCCCTTTAGTTGTAAATGTAAGGATATAAATCGGTTATTTGTTGTAAACTAAACTTTTCCGAGGCTGCACATTGTTACTTAATCAGATAGCATTTGATTTTCACAACAATTTCATGTTTTTTTTTAATCTGTTTGTTTATCTATTTGTTAGAACACTTCACTATTAATAGAACTATCTATATGAATCTTTTATCAACAGAGCCAGTCAATCAGTTTCGATGATATTTGAGGTTAGAATGACGTTTAATCAAATTTACAAACATCAATCTGATGTATAGCACTTCGAACCAAATTAATTAAATATAAACTTATTATTTTTATGCAGATTAATTAAATAAAACTTCCATCCTCGCTGCATTGATAGTCAATTAGTTTCGATACTAATTAGACTTTGAGGTTAGAATTCCATTATGCAATGAACTTTCACTAAATATCCAATATGTGCGCATATTTACAAACTAATTAATTAATCGCATGCAAACGCCTAGAAGAAAACTCCGAATTGCATTGAGCTAGGTCGACGGCAAAACGCCATGGCCATGGATTGTAGCATTTTCAAAACCAAAAATCGTTCCAAGATACTACATACATACACGAACGCCAATGCTTATATTATACATATGCACCGTTTCACATTATGCAAAGCGCTATTTTTGTTGGGTAGTGTACGCCGCACACACACACTCACAACAACACACAGCGTTTCCACCTCCTCTAAAAAAGTAAAAAGTACAGCTAGCTGAGTAAGTTGGTTTAATTTAGTAGGTTGTTGCGTTGTTAGCTGTTGATTCACATTAAAAACTCGTAGCGAGCGAGAAATAAACGATTTTTGTTTTAATTCGAGTAAATAGTTTCGTGTGTTTTGTACAAATACGCTAGTAATTCACAATGGGCTGTGCCACGGGTATAGTTAAATATTTGGTGTTCCTCTTCAATCTCATATTCGCTGTAAGTAATTTTTTAATTGTTTACACCTTGAGAGAAACCTTTCAAATTGTTGATGTTCCGATCATGACTAATATTGCTGTTGTTGTTGCTACATTATCTACATCGCATGTGTGTTGCCTTTCTCGTAGGATAAAAAATTCATACATATACTATTGCGTACCATGCCGTTTCGATGGATGCTCGCAGTTGAATGAACTAGTACAAAAAAGACATAATTATTAATTTTGAAGATGTTGGCGATGAGGGACGTTATCATATCGGAAGCGTTCACGCTTCGGAGTCGCATGTTTGTATTGTTTCATCTTTATCGATAATGTATGCGCATACGAATCAATCCATACGCCGTTTTTTTTTATTTTGTACACATATTTCGGTGAAAGTTGCGCGTTTGAGACGCAAACAAAGGCATGGTGTGTGTATTGGTGGAAAGTGGCCACCGCGTGCGTCGCGCACAATAAAATCATTATTTCATGCGAGATGTAAATTGTATCGTATTATATGCGTCTGGTGCATGTTGTTGTTATTTTTTAGTAAAACATGAAAAATAAAGCAGCGCTACTGACCTTGGCGCTGTTTGGAGCAAGGTTATATCGTAGGGTGTTGCGCTCGAATTCAACACAACAGTGTGATCATGTGATGATAAAAATGATTTGTTGTTTTTGTTATTTCGTACACGTATTTTGTAGAAAGTCGTTTTTATTTCTTCTACTATATTCCTGCATTAATTAAATTAATTCTTGTCAAAATTATAAGCATTGTACTTATACTTACTTACATGTTGCGTTCGTCCTCGAGGTAATTAGAGTTTCGTGTTTGAATGTCAACAGTGTTATCATCGCTTTGTTGTTTACCAAATTGAATTAGTTAGATAGATAATTTGTTGAAAATTACTCTCTTTGCATCGACAGGCACTGTATTGAATAATGATAATCAAGTAAATGACATTTGATATCATAACTAACTATCTTCATGTTATTACAAATTACTTGGTTATGTTCAGTAAAAATCAGCTTTCATTGGTATTCTATATTGATAGTCAATTAACTAACATTAATCATCTATTTTTACCAATGTTATCATCGTTTTGCTGGTCAAAGTGAAGTCTTAATTTTACTATCGAGTCAAAATCTTGTTAAAAATATATACATTTGAGAAGTTTAAATAAAAAACTTATAAAAATTGCTCGAGCTATGTAATATTTCTTATAATTTTAGATAAATTTTATTTTTGCGGTGATACCAGAAGGTGAAAATTGTTCTATAAATACCATAAAAAATAAACTCCTATTTACCAATCGAGCAGAAAAGTATGTATACTAGCAAATTATGCATAAATTACTCTTCCATTGATAGATGCTGTATGTGTACATAATGATATCATACATAACTATCTTCATGTTATTACAAATATCGGAATTATAAATTATTTCTTAAATTGTTTCGGGGTGATTTCGGGAAAAATCAGCTACCATCGATATCCGAAAGAGAATTGTCAATTGGTGGTCAATTAACTGACGTCAGTGGACTATTTTTATCAATGTTATCATTTGACTGGTCAAAGTAACGTCTTAATTATTGATAATCAAGTTGATGACATTTGATATGCCAGACATCACAACTATCTTCATGTTATTTCAAATTATTTCTTACTTTCTTTCGAGAAAAATAAACTTCCTTCGACATTCCATCCGTTTTTATGAATGTTATCATTTTGCTGGTCAAACCTATGGATTAATTTTACTAGCGAGTTAAAACTTACACAATGCTCACTTTTGGGGAAATATTGTGATTTTTTTATTTCCCTTCAATTTTCGGTATTGCTGCACTATAAGATGCAAGAATGTGAAAATTGTTCTAAACATATTACTTAAATTATGCATAAATTAACTACTGCAACTATTAAATTAACAAAAAAGTAACAAATCTTTGATTGCCAACGGTCAGAGGTTATGCCTATACCTTCATGGTTTTACCCAAAGTGACGTTTTTTATATTTTTTGTATATTTTCAGTTTTATCTCTTTTGCAAAAATTGCAAAAAAGGGGAGAAAATACAGGAAATATTAGTAAAATTATGAGAAAAATCCACAAATCTGCGAAAATTATAAAAAAATTCAAAATAAATTAATTGAGAACACTCGAAACACTTCTGCGTTAATTTACGACAATTAAATCTTGCCAAATTGTTTATACATATTATTGTTTACGTCCTCGCTGTAATTAGAGCTTCGTGTTCGAATGTCAACAAAATTATCATCGCTTGTTTGCTGTTTATACGAATTTGAATTAAATGTATTGTTTAAGATAGATTGTTTGCGCGCGTATCGTAAATTTTATTTCATTTATTTGTTTGTTGCAATTGCAAACGTATAATATTTTGCTAAAATCTGCGATGATTTCATATGCGCACTTTATTTATTATATGCGATAGTAAAAAAACAGATATTTATGGAAAAAAATCAGCGAAATCTGCTCCTAACTGGAGTTTAATTGCTTTTTTTTCATGTCGAGTCGAAAACTTTCATATTTTTGACACGTTGGTTGATAATGTTTGCTCCGCGCCGCGTAGGCAATTTCACAAATTTTAAAGGCAATAAACATGAGCAACGCAATATAATCGTTATGCAATTATATTTAAAATTAGGTACACACTGAAAATAATTTTTTATTACTTATCGATTTGTTTATACGAGCGACCGGCTCTATTTTGTATAAAAAAAATTCCATAGGGAATTTTATTTTTGTGTTATTGTGTTCGCAGAACTATGTAAACAATGTAATCAGTTACTGTAAAATTAAAAATAGACACTATAATATTGTTGTTGGGAAATAAAAGTAAATAAAAAAGTGACTGCAAAAGCAAAAGCGTCATGGTTTATAAAAATGAGTCATCGTCGCTTAATACAGGGTGGCGTAGATAAAATAAATATTTTTTACATGCCTCCGTCCTTATTCACATTGTTTACATACGTCTCTATCTCTATTTCTAACTTTAAAATTGAACGGGTTGAAACTATTATCAATAATATATTTAAGAATTTCAAAAATAAATCCAAAAGTCTTTTAGTACCAGTCCATAGGCATAAAATATCGTCAACTTATCTGTAATAAAATTTAATATATTTCTTATAAACATTATTATTCAAAAATCTATTTTCTTAAAAGTTCATAAAAATATCAGATAAAATCGGAGTAAGAAGAGATCCCATAGGTAAGCCATCGTTTTGTTGATAAAAGTCACTTTGAAATTTAAAATAATTTTGAGAAACACATAAGTCTAATAGTTCCAAAATATCAGATTAAATGGTAGCATTGACTGAATAATTTTGAAGAGATAGTCTAATAATTTTGGATAATTCTGTTACTGGTACTGAGGTAAATAGTGACGCGACAGTAAAAGAAACTAAATATGAGTTAGTTAGAATTTTTACAAGTTTAATTTTGTTAATGAGATCTAAAGAATTTTTAACTGTATATTTGGGTTTAAAATTTATTAATAAAGGAAGATGTTTATTTAAGTACTGGCAAATTTTGTAGGTAGGAGCTTGAATACACGAAACAACAGGTCGAATAGGGATATCTTTTTTATGAATTTTGGGTAAGCCATAAAAAATAGGACAAGAAGGATTTAAAAAGGTATATTTAATTTGGTCTTTTTGTTTGAAAAGTGATTTACAATTACTGAGGCAAGATTTGACTGCCTTTTGAAATTTTGGGGTAGGATCTTTTTTTAATTTAGTTATATTATTTGAATTAATAAAGTCATTTACTTTGGATATATAATCAAATTTGTTCAACAAAATGATGGAATTACCTTTATCTGCTTTAGAAAGAATAATATTGTTACTTATTAATTTAGATTTTAAGTTTTTCAAAACAGAATTTTGAATACTGTCATAGTGGGTATTATCGGATTTTTTTTTATAATAACTTAAGACCAAATATTTACAATGACTATTTACATATGGAATCTCCTCGCATCGCTATATATAATCATAGTGAATGGCTTGGAGACACATTCCTATAACTATAACACTATACCTAGGGTCCTTAGACCTACAATAGCTCGTTAAAATTCTATATAATTGTATACAAAGTATATTTTTATTTTTAAGATTGTCTTTTGTCTTTATTGGCACTGTTTGGGGGCACACTTTAACGGGGAAACTTGGTCATGAAAAACCCCGTATCGGATTTTATAGCTTTATTCAAAATATTATATGTTTAATACTTGTAATTTCACATGGAGTTTTTGAAGAAAGTGCCAATTCCAGATCTACGATTAAATTTAGAAGGTCTTGTTGCTGTATTCCTCTATTAGGTGAAAATTTCAAACCATTTTGTGACTGGGTTTCTTCATGTTTTGTGAAATGCANTTGATAATTCTAGGTTGGAAGACGGCAAGTGAATTATCCTTACGGCTTGATTGATAAGAGTATTTTTCTTTTTCTTTTCCAGCTTCTTTACACTTAAGGAATTTTAGTTTATTTAATATTATAATATAAAATATCACAGACATTTTCCCGAAACATAATGTCTAAGGAGTCAAAAACAATTGGTTGATTATTTAAAACCTTTTTATCATGGAAAACTGTCAACATTAGTTTTAAATCGTCTCTTTTTTGTATAATAATTTTAATAAATGTTGGGTAATTTTTTTCGTGGTTTGATATTCTAGACAAAATGAGTTGTGTTTGCACTGTGAATAAGTAAGTTGCTGTCATTATAAGTATGTATGGGGGGGTATGGCCAGATGCGTTTAGTTTGGTT
>JARJDW010002361.1:0-19677 GCA_030264715.1 Adinopsis sp. GC000173
TCTACATCTCAAAAACTGTCCATTTAAAAGTTTTTTGACCGGGGGAATATTTGTTCAGAAAGTCATAAACTATAACATATCAAAATTTCAGAAAATTTCAGTGAGGTCCAAAATCACAGTGTTTTGTGCGGGGTCCTTTGATTCGGCATTCAATTGCACGTCTATTATGATTGTTTTACTTTGAAGATATTTTGAATCGATCATGTAGTTTTCTACTAGATAATTCCCTTAGCTTTAAAAAAATACATAAAAAATAATTAAATGTTTATTTATACAACAATTCTAATTAAAACATACCCAATAGATAGTTTTTCCTGGAAAAATCTCTGAATGCTTGATTTCATTTGTTCCATTGTTGAAAAAACTTTAGCGAGTATATATTTTCGTGGAGGACGTTTCAGGTATTTGGCTTAGACACACTAGTCCAATATCTATTTTACCGTATTCAGTTTGTACCATTAAACTGCACTTTAAATTGCTCATAAAAAATTCTGTCTCTTCCCATGAATGGTTCCACAGATTTTGTTCTGGATTACATAATCGCGTTTCAATTTGAAACCGAAAACTGGCTTGCTTTCTATTTGGCAACAATAAATCTTGCACTTCTTCATGATTTGTAATAAATTCTAACATTTTCCCAGAGATAAAAATGAACACACAGTTAAATGACGTAAATTCGCACAAAATAGGTTAAACAAGGATCGCACACAACTTACAAGAGAGGTTGTCACTGTTAAACTGAATAATTGTCGTTTGCATCCCACGTTTTATACAAAACTGCATTTATAGCGGGGGTAAATGCAGGTATATTACTGGTTTTGCAATATCAAACGCAAATCAATTTGGCCATAATATTAAATATATACATTTTTAACCGGCGCTTAGATTTTAATATTTATTGAAAGTTATTTTTATAATTTTAAGAAAAAAATAATAAATAATTTTGTTAGTGCAAATACAATTGAATTGTTTTATATTTTTATACATTTTATGCATTTTATCATCGATTTTTTCTAATTAATTTACTTATTTTAAATTACGAATCTATTTTGTATTAAATGTAACTGAAAAAATGAAGAAACAAGAAAGACCAGTAATACGTTTTGAGCATTTTTAGTAAATTAATTGTAAAGTAATTTACAGTTCTTCTTGGAAATTAAAAGAATCAGAAATTTACAAAAATAAAGATGATTAAACAATGATGCAAAAGTATGAAAAAATATTAGAGTTTTCGTTATTCTCTTCAACTTTTAATTGGTTTCTTCATAAAAATTAAAGAACAACTAATTCTCACTCTATTTGTAAAATCGCGTTCGGTATATAAAACAAAAGAATAAGAATATTCTTCAGAAAGCTTTCAACACTCTTTTAATGATTTATTTGGTGCAATTTTGTTACAAATAATGAGACTACAGTACACTTTGTGAAAATTATTCCGCGACAAACTTAAACAACATTCCCAATTTAAAATTGCAATTATTTCTTGAACAAATTGCAGAAAATGAAATTAAATGTTTTTGTTACAATTTTCATTTAAATAACGCGCTCCTAAGCGATTTCTGATAAAAATTTGCAAATCAGCCGTCTGTTGCTTTAAAAAAAATCTAGAAAATTTGCATGTTTAATGAAATAATCTTATGATTTATATTTGCTTGACACATTTTAATTGATTTGTGCAGTGCATTACTTAAAAACAAAGAAAAATCGCAAAACGGACACTTGAAGCATGTCAACATTTATGTTAGTAAAACCTATTACCATAAATCGACAATTTTTGATTTTTTGAGTAGAACAATATTTTGACCACGTTTCATCGTGTACAACTAACAAGTTGAGCGTTAGACAAAAAACTCGAAAAACAAATTTAATACATTACTTGACGTTTTATCCAATTTTAAATCAAATTAAATAAAAATTAAATGTAGTTAATTTTCACTGACATGTAATAATGTTACCAAAATAATATTTTAGGTATGGACAGTGTCATCAACCATATTGAGGCAGTTAAAATGTAATTTGAGAGGCAGCTATTTACTAATTGAACATGCGCAAACATGTTTACCTGAGATAATTTTTTCTTTATAAATAGGTATTACTTTATTACGTTTACTACACGCAGATTATTTTATATTTGTTATTTATTAAATAATTTGTTAATAAATAATAAAAATAATAACACCTTTGCTAATTATAAAATGATTCAACGCCATCGATTATACAGTGTGTTCAGTAAGTTCGGAAACACCCGTTTATTTGCAAAACGATGCCTTAATTAAAAATTTTGAACACGTAGGTCGATATTATTTTTTTAAATGCATCTGATGGTGATATGCACTTTTACTTTACAAGACGTAAAATGTTGTGACCTTTCCGAATTTCAATTAAAAAATGGGGGGTTCCATTTAAAAAAACGAAGTTGACCATCGGCAGACCATGATGGACACTTTCAAGTACAAAGTGCATATCACCAACAGATGCGTTTTAAAAAATAATATCGACCTACGTGTTCAGAATTTTTATTTAAACCAGCGTTTTCAAAATAAAAGGGTGTTGCTGAACTTATATAAGAGCAGCTGTATCTCCGATGTCTTAAATCAAAATTTGCTGCCAATCACAGACTAGACGAAAAATGTTGCGATCTTTCCGAATTTCAATTAAAATGTGAGGGGTTCCATTTAAAAAAACGAAGTTGACCATCGGCAGACCATCATGGACACTTTCAAGTACAAAGTGCATATCACCAACAGATGCATTTTAAAAAATAATATCGATCTACGTATTCATAATTTTTATTTAAAACATCGTTTTCAAAATAAACGGGTGTTTCCGAACTTACTGAACACACTGTATATATATATATATATATATACATATACATACGTATATACATATGTAATATATATGTAGATGTGATATAAATATAGTATAAATAATCGTGATGTCATCGTTGCGAAATTTTTAAGCGAATTTTCGTATTATTTTGTCTGATTTAATTTAATCAATGTTATGTGGCGGCGGATAAGACCTTTCACAGTGCTTACTAAGAAGCTAAAAATACTAAATGTTGTTGAAATGAAACGGAAAGTCTTTCTGCATAGTGCAAAAAACATCGATACGATTTATCAAAAAGTAAGACCATTTTTTAGTTTTAAGTCAAAACATTTATTAGTTTTTGTTTTACGTCGAATGTTAGACGACGCTAAAAGTGCATGCGGCGATTATGCTTCATCTGTTCTATTGTCCCAAAACAGTTTTTCCACAGTAGTTTTTGAGATTCTAGGGTAGTTATAAGTGATACTACTATTAAATGAGACCAATTCAGTAGTTGTGAATCGATATGCACAGGATTTTTGGTGATAATCACTAAAAATGGGTACATTGTGAGAGGTGCATTGTCAACGTTATGGCATTAGTCAATAATTTCTAAAATTTAGACCCAAAATATCTTCCATAATGATATTGGCAATCCTTTTCAATATACCAATAGGTCCCGAAAAGACATATTTAGAAAGTCAGGCATATTTTTTTTGGTTTTCTTGACGTCGGCAAAGGTTGATGTTAGTTCGAAGCGTTCTTCGTCTTCAAAGCCTTTTCGAGTTTCTTTTAACTGATTCCACCACTTGTCAGCAATGCTTGCTGACAAAATTGACTCATAAATGATAAACTTGTCATGTCAAGATCATAAGAAACGAGTGAAATAAGCACTTATACATTTTTAATGAATACTGTCTACTCAAAATTTTTGCAAATCGTGATTGGATCCTATAACGCACATTAGGAGTAACAATCAGTACAATAACAATGATTTTATTCTATTTCATAGTTTTAAAAGTTCCCTTTTTACTAAAAATGTTGAACTTCGTATATTATTTAAGACCACGTGTTTTTTATTACCGAGAAAAACTTATTTTTGAAGTAGTTTTGCTAACAACAACCGCATGTATTTCCTAAAAATGTTAAAATAAGTTTAAGAAATCTAAATATTTTATTAAAACGTTTGAAAATAGAGAGCATTCCAGGAAAGTCAATAAAAATGTTGTAATATAAAGAACTTCTGAAAAATTGTTTACGTAAGTCAACGCCTCCAAACAGTGGATTTAGTGACGTGTGGATCAAATTTAAATAACGCAACGTGAATGGGTGAATGTCGATAAACAGACAACTTCATTTCGTATTTAATTCTGCAAATTTTCTATATGTCAAGCGTGCCAAACGCATTCAGCAGGTGGTATGATTCGCGTAGCATGCATTTTTTAGTTTTATCATAAAGTTTTAATGCAAGATAAAAGAAAAATAATATTATTGCTAAAAACTTAAGCTAATGATTCTCAAAACAAACAAGACCAGGTGTTAATGTTAATGTAAGAGTTACTAATTTTTAAACAAAATCGTGCTTGTTCTATTCGAAGTTAGATGCTAAGTAGTGCTTACACCAAAAATAAAAAATTGCATCATTCAATAAAATAGCATTCATTGTTTACGTACGTCTGTGCTTCAATGAAGTGACGTCAATTCAAAAGATAAATAACGTGATTTGATTGGTTGGTTGTCTATAAACAGACAACTTCATTGCGTATGTATAATATACTTATTTCGGACAATTAATCTTAAATCTAGCTAAATTCTGCAAGTTTTTCTATAAATTATTAGTATTTAATAAAATCGCATTCATTGTTTATGTACGTCGGTTCTTTAAATAAAGTGACGTCAATTCAAAATTTACTTCATAGTGTATAATATACTTATTTCGTACCAATTACGTCTGTTAACCCAGGCTTATTTCTGCATGTTCTCCTATGTAATTAGCATTTAGATGTTAAGTAGTGTGACACAAAAAATAATGAAAATTGCATCATTCAATAAAATAGTATTCATTGTTTACGTACGTCTGTGCTGCAATGAAGCGACGTCAACTGAAAAGATAAACAACGCGATTTGATTGGTTGGTTGTCAATAAGAAGCTAGCTTCATTGCGCAATAACCGGTGTTCGGGAAGCATCCTTTTAGAACATTTGATAATTTTATATTGTATGTACACATCAATTAATTGTGTCGCTTAAAAATCACATGATTGTTTGTTTGTCAGTAATTCCTCCTTCATTGCATTGCAATCAGCCATTACAATTCACAATTTTTAGACAATTGATAATTTTATGTTCTTTTTCATGAACAATTATTAATTGTTTCGTTTACAAATCGCACACAAACTTTACGAAAAATGTTATGTCCGCACCACGCTTTATTTCATCGCTAAAAATAGCGCTCCGAGTAATTATAAACTATCCGCCGTCGATGCAGCCAATTAATAAACGGTGTGTTCGCTGGAGATTAATTGTCTGAAAGTGATTTATCGAACGGATCGAATGTTGCATGCTGTAATTAGAAAATAATACCGCGCAAGAGAGGAGAGGAGAAATAAAAATAAGCGCGCAATTGACGCTGAGAGGCTGTAAACACAGTTAGAGATTACGTGCGCGAATATATTCTCAATGCACACACGTTCGTGTTAATTAAACCATTACGCATACTTGATAAAATAAAGCAAACGCTATTCGTTGTTGTTCCCGATCGGATAAACATCTTTCAAGAAGACGGGCGCGCCGGTGAAAATTCGGCGGCGCCGAACATCTCGCGCGCTCTAATTAAACGGCGCAGCAGACAGTGAAGAAGGATCGTTGATTTGATCCACAAGAGCATGAAATGTGAGACATGCATGTAGTATGTAAACGTGGTAATCTAATCAGCCAACTTCAAACTTCTAGAAATTAAAATTTGCAATAATAATCAAAAAATAATTTTTCAATCACATTTACTCGAGTATTAATTGATAACTAGATGTAATTGGCAACCCTCCACACGAAGTTTTTACAAATTTCTTGTAACATGGACACAAAAATGTATTTGTAATCGATATTATCAAGTTTTTATAGTATTTTCCCAAAAAACACATTGTTTATGAAAAATTATTGTGTAACTACTTTAAATACTATACGTTATAGGCAATCCTGTACACTTTTGTTACTGCGTGTGCGCAAAAATGTATTTTTCAGCCCCCATCGTTACCTTTTTAATACATATACACAAAATGTACTTTTCAATTACTTCTTTATAATTTTCTTTAAGCTAGAAGTCTGGAACATAAGATTGTCGCATATTGGGACTTTGTGCGGACTCTTAGAGCATATAGAATGGTTGACAGTCCTCCTTCTAGTGCAAAGAGTACAGAAAAGTAGATATAATGAGACATTCTCTATAGACCTTTTCTCATTATTATCGACTATACACAAAATTATGTTATCTTAACCTATTCAAGACCTTCTTATCCTTTATTTTTCGTAAAAAAATTACCACTATTTTTGTGTCTTTGGAATTATCGCAAACTACTCATCTAGATATAATAAACCAAAGATGGGCAACCTACAACCCATTTAAACAACAAATTTTTACCTCCTCCGGCCGATTTAATGTGAGTTTAGACGTTTTTTCATTAAAATATTCCAAATGTATGCAAATTCTAACTAAATTTTGATATGTACTAAGAAAATTTGTGATAGAAATACCAAAATTCACCTAAAACATGCAGAAATTTTACCATTTTTCATCAAAGTGTAGCAAATTTGTGCCTTCGTTGACTACATTTTGGTCTGCGAGTATATTTAAGTCCTCATTTTGGCACACAACATAAAAAAGGTTGCCCACCCCTGTAATAGGCAATACATATTGTTTACTCATTATTTTTGCGTGTCTCCAAAATTGTCTTATGCAATCCCTTTCATTATCTTCTTATGTTTTTCTTGTAAAAATTACTGACAAATTTCTTATCTGTAATAGTGAACCATGTATATTTGATAAACATTTTTAATACGTGGGTCTAAAATGATGTAATGCAATCCCTTTAATCACCTTCTTACATCTATAATAGGTAACCCTGTACAATTTACACGTATATTTCATTGCGTTTCCCCAAAATTGTCTTATGCAATCCCTTTCATTATCTTCTTATGTTTTTCTTGTAAAAATTACTGACAAACTTCATATTTATTCTAGACAACTCTGTATATATTTTATACGCATTTTTATTGCGTGTGACATAGAAACGAAATTATTCCATCATTTCCAGGCGGCATTAAACTCTTTTCGTGTGTGTGTGTGTGTGTGTGATGGTTGAAGGCGTGTTACTGGTCACACTCATTAAATTGTCATCCGAGACGACGATGAATTAGTTTTCGTGCGCGCGGCGACGTTGCCGCATTTTGATATAATAATAATTGAATTCTCGTATAATTATGCAACCGGGCGACTTACATGATTATCATTATTCCAACCGAATAATAAAATATTGTATGTGATTATTTTTTCGGTAGTGACCGGATATTGCACGTGTTACGCTACATCCGTTTTATTTATTATTATTTTGTAATCGATTAAATTCACGTTCAATTGCTAAACGGCTGCTTGTCTCGTTGCAACAACAATACCATGTTATGCATTACTTTTGGCGCTCAAATTAAATTTTTGTGATGACATTGATTTTTAAAACGGCCATGAAGAATTCTATTATGTATTCCCAGAAAGTGAAGTAAGTGAAGTAATTGTTTGTAAATTTTTGGAATAAATTTTAATGAAATGTTTACTGTTTTCACTTTTTATGAAGAAAAAAAATTGAAAGTAGCAATTTTATTGCACAACTTACTTTTATTTATTAAATTTTGGTTGAATTTTATTTTTATAATGCAAGATTTTCTCACAATTTTTGCCATTATTATAAAGATTCTTCAAAATCATTCGAAATACAAAAGAAACTAGCTCGTTTTCACTTTCAAACACTGATTCAAATGGCCCATAAAAAAATTATGAAAAAATATCAAAGATTAGATAAAAATCTAAAAAAATTCTTAAAAAATTTTATGTTTAAGAATGTTAAAAAAAAGTTGTGCAATAAAAATCACCTATTCAAAACTACTTTTGCAATAAAATCTATAAAACAAACATAAAATTGTGAATGATTTATGTGCAAAACACTGTTGTTCCGGTTGTTCCCTTGATCAACGTAATCTTCCGTCTAGCGGGACTGAACATGGAATTGCCACTGTTACACTATCAACAAATCCTCATCCGCTATTTTTTAGACTACATTTTTTGGAACTACATAAAGGGGCAATGAAATGGAGTAACACTTTTTATTCGTTCGTCCAAGCTCCTTTTTTGGCAAATAAGACTCAACGCGAAGTTGCGGTTTATTGTTTATTGCCATGCAGAATCATTAAATTATCATACGATATTCCTGTTTATTCCTTTTTGGAGACCGTTTTCTGCCTAATGAGACTCAACATGAAGTTGCAGCATCAACAACTAATTGTAACACCAAATTTAAACGTAGTGAATCTATCGCCTATAACATGTTTATTTCCAGAATCATTAAATTATCATAAGAAATCTAATTAAATTGATAGCGAATAACCATTTTTTAAACATTATTTTTTACGCAAATTTTTTGGTCCTTTCCTCAAAATTCTTTTCTGCCAAATGAGATTCTACATGAAGTTGCAGCTTTTGCACCAACGACCAATTGTAACACCGAATTTAAAAATAGTGAATCTATCGCATATAATATGTTTATTGCCATGCTGTTACAATTTAATTCACAGTCAGCTTCATTGTCTTCCGACGTAGACAATTACCATACATACATACAAAAAGTATGTTCGGCGATCGTATCATGAACGAAAAAAAAAACACGCACACACAACGCGGCCGAGAAAAATGCGTGTATGTTTAGACGAGTGAATATGTTTATGGAGGCGCACTGAAATTCCTCTCTCGATCGCTAAAAATAAACGAACGGCACACACACACATTTACACAGAAACACACACAGCAAACGAGAGAAAATCTGTTTTCGATTTATAATGTGGGCCGGGAGAATCGTGGAACAGCATCGGCGATTCACCGACGAAAAAGAAAAAGAAGGCACGATTATCAGTTTATTAACACCCTTGTTATTTATAATAAGCCGGGCATTTGTTTACATGCGAACGGATGCCGGATTGCCGCAATGCGCTGCTCCTTCATTCATTTTTTTATGTTTCATCAAGTAAATGCTTTTTCGAACTGCGAAAAAAATAAAACAACAACAACAACGCAGTGCCAATTATAATTCTAATGTGTTTTAATCTAATTCAGTGCGGTAAAATTTAGACCGGATGTGGTAATGTGTTTTTGCTATATTTTGCTGTGCAAAAAATATCTTCACATTTTATAAATACATAAAATTAATTAGATTATTACATCGAAAAACAGGTTGGAATTAATGCCGATTATTCGCTATCGATTTAATTAGATTTCGTATACATATGATAATTTAATGATTCAGCATGGCAACAAACATACATGATAGGCGATTGATTCGTTATTTTTAAATTCGCTATTACAATTGGTGGATGATGTAAAAACGGTAAGTTCTGAGTCTTATTTGGCAGAAAAGTCCCGGGCAAAGGACCAAAACATTTGAATCTATTTTATTTTTCCTTTTGGCATTTGCGTAAAAATAAAGTTTAAATAATGGTTAATTAGATGTCATATGATAATTTAATTATGTATGTTGGGGATTTTAGCTGCCACACAAATTGCATAGATTATTTGCTTATTTTCGTAAATAAAAAAAGGTATCCAAACTTGGTTAAATTTTGCAGTCTCAGATGTACGCTAAAAAGTTACTTATTTATATTTTAATTCAAAAACATGTTTCAAAAACTATAAAAAGAAAATCGAAACTTGTTTCAAAATTCATTTTTAGGATTCATTTATTTACAAAGTGGAATACTGATGTAGGTAATATCCTTTATTGGAAACTTGATTATGCATTATGAAGTTAGCAACTTTACTTTACAAAATTTCCATCAATCACAAAGCATTAAATAAAGTTTTAACGACAAGTAAATAGATGGCGCAAAATATTTTAATAAAAATTGTAATTTATTTTACACGATGAAATGGATATTAAATTAAAGGAGGATAAAAGTGTTTGAAAAATCCCTTATTGATATATTTAAAAAATTTAAATTTAGTATCGCCCTCTGTTGGATATTTGTCACAAAATTTACGATAGATTTTGTTTCGGCGTATTATGTATGCTCACCCTTTTTATCGGCGTTTTTATCCAGCTTCGAGATGTTATTATTTTTCATATTCTTCTCCTGGATCTGATTTTGCTTTTGGTTTTGCGTCTGCTCGGCGATGATCAGCTGCCCGGTGGCGAGCTTCGCATCCAATTTATTCTTGTTCTTTTTGCTCCGCAACTTAAACATGTTGACTTGGGGTATGTGCTGAGATAAAAGCAAAGACGTACGTTTGGTTGATGTTAGGTTAAGACATATTGTGTGTAAGGCGCGCCGCGACGTGCAATGGACGTAGTGCAATGCGGATGCGGAAACTCATTAAACACGCGACACACACACATACACAAGCGTGCATGTGTGCGCCAGCATCTATCTTGCAAGTCTTGCTAATCGCCGATGACATCATCTCCGTGTGTGTATTGATAAAACGGCGCTTAATGCAAGATTTTAATGGATTGTAACGCTCAATGATGTAATGTGTAATAATGCTGACATAAAGAGGTTGTATTTTTAGCGCAAACCGGTAATAACAACGTTTTCTTGTCTTACTTGGCAATTCATTAACGTTTTTCAAAACGGTTTGTTTGCTTTATAAAAAATAGCGAACAAGATTTTCTATATATAAAGAAACTTTAACAAATTACATGTTCATGTTTCCCACAAACAACAACTAATTTCCAAGGGGGAAGAAAAAGCGCACTGTGTACTTTTGTCAACGTTCAACGACACAACACAATTTTATATCACAAGAAAACGCAATGTTTTGTGCAAAGTTATGAGTTTTGTAGTAAAAAAATGGCTAAAAAGTCGTACATTACTAAAAATTAGAACTCTTTGTCAGAATTTCATGCAAAAAATGAGCTTGTGTCGACTAAAAAGTTGTCAAAATGGAAAAATTTGTCATGTATTAACTAGTCCAATGAGTAAAAAAGTTGCCGAGTCGCAACAATCCAATTTTCACGTTTTAAATCGCATATCTTTAGGTTTAGCATAAAAATACGAAAAATTCTCTTTTTTCTTACTTGGCAATTCACTAACGTTTTTCCAAACGGTTGAATTTTCTATATATAAAGAAACTTTAACAAATTACGTATTCACGTTTCCCGCAAACAACAACTAATTTACAAGGGGGGAAAAGATGTGCTGTGGACTTTTGTCGTTCAACGACACAATACAATTCTATATTATAAGAAAACGTAGGCTAAAAAATTCTAATTTCAATTAATGTTTTCTGCAAAGTTACGAGTTTCATAGTAAAAAACAATGGCTTAAAAGGCGTACATTAGTAATATTGGAATTTACATTTTTTTGCCAGAATATCATTCAAAAAATGAGCTTTTATCGACTAAAAAGTTGCCAAAATGGGAAATTTTGTCACTTCCTTCTTGACCAATGACTAAATAATTCAATTTTCACGTTTTTAATCGCATATCTTTTGGTTTCCCATAAAAATACGAAAAATTGTCGCGCGGCCTTTTTGTCATCCAATGACTATAGTCGTCAAGTAGCAAATGTTCGATTTTCCAATCTTTGATGTCAAATCCTCAAATTACACTCATTAGTCCAATTTTATTACGAAAAAGACTGCCATACGACCTTTTTCTTGCCGAAAAAGTCGCCAAACGGTAAAAGCTTAATTTTCGTATTATGTCCAGTGTGCGTCAATCATAGACACACGTTTTTGATCACACGCTTTTCGGACATTTTATTTCAAAGGTGGCGCCCACGCCGCCTCACAAATACGAACACACGCATCCATTTAGGTTAATAATTTTAATTGAAAGCGACGCGTAGCAACGCACACGGCACAGTCATGTCGTTCCTCGTCGTAGTCGCACTAGTCGTTCGTCTATTTTTACGATTTTCGTTCGTAAAATGCGCGCCGATCGCCATCACACAGGATGACAAGTATGCGGATGTTGACATTTTAATCGATGCGAATGCATGTACGACGACGACCAAGAAAGAAATAAAAAAAACTAAACACGTGAAACGTCATTAAAATCGCTCGCGTTGTTGTTGTTGTTGCTCATTGCTCGTTTTTGTTTGCAATTGCAAATGGGCTTGTGCTGCTGCGGACGACGAGATGATTGCCGTGGAAAAAGCGCGCTGGAAGAATGCGCGTTTGATTAGATGTCGGCGCAATGCAGCAGCATTTTTTCCGCGCAATATTTCATTCGCGTACAATGGTAGCATATTTCAATCTCATCCAGAGAAATCAAATAAACTTTATTAAAAAACGAACGAGTCGATAAAGTTTCGTATATGGCAGCAGATAAAGTTTTGTAGCGGATTTCATTCAAGTTTTGTGTTTATTTTCTGCGCGAGTTTTGTAAATTTAAATGGAAATCCTGAATACATTTACGATTATTAAGAAATTTTCAGTAAAAAGGTTTGGATGTTTTATAAAGTTTTGTTACATAAATATCGCATTAAATTAGACATGTCAAGATCTGGTGCGTAAATTGTAAACTTTTATCTCTGTGACGTTTTAGTTGTTGGTCGTTAATAAAGTCGCTCAATAATGTCGCGCGATAATGTTTTGAGTAAAATGTGAAATTTGTTGTACAAAATGGGAATTTCGAATTTTTATCACTCGTTTTTGATTTCTGGAATTTTACTATTAAGTTTCAGAAACTTTTTGACACTTAAGGAGATATACGAAAGTTGATGACATATTAACCAAAAACCTGTTGTAGGTAAACATTTTTAAAGCAATTCCTAAATTTTTGTGAAGTTATTAATATTTTCTTAACGAATTTATGAAAATTTCTGGAATTTTACTATTAAGTACACCAATAGGAACACTTGCTCAAAGTTTCAGAAACTTTTTGACACTTAAGGAGATATTATAAGAAGGTTGATGGCATATTAACCAAAAACCTGTTGCAGGTAAACATTTTTAAAGCAATTCCTAAATATTTGTGAAGTTATTAATATTTTCTTAACAAATTTATGAAATTTTCTGGAATTTTGCCATTAAGTACACCAATAGAAACATTTGCTTAAAGTTTAAGAAATCCTTCGTAACCATATATGCTGTGGAACAACCCCGTTATCAGTTCATTAGTCGATCAGATCGTCAATTCATCAATTGATCACTTTATTAGTCTATTAGATCAGATATAGTTCGTCGGATTATCAATCCTTCAGATTGCCATTTCATTAATCCTAAAGCTCAGCAGTCACTAAGTTTATTAGTCGATCAAATTAATAATCCGATAATTCGTCAGCCCACTAGATCACCAATTCTATAATTTATCCGTCTACGAGAAAAATTTTCCACAAATTTGTTTGTGAATCCTCTTATTTTTAGCTTTCCTCCTGATAATTTAGTGTGAAACGTCCGATTAAACCTAAACCAAAACTCAAGTCGTAAGTAAGATCATCACACCCATGATAAACCAATCACAATACTACGCTATATTAATGTTGTGTGGCTGTTTATGTCATCGCAACCGACATACGTGCATGACATGAAGAACCCCATTTACCCAGAATTATGTCAGCGAGAGCGGATGTTGCGTAAAGTGGTCAACACCCAATTAAATATTTCATCAAACAAAACGCGCATAAAAACCAATAGTGAATGGTTTATTACCGTCGTCGTACAGAGACAAACAACAAAAAGCAGCGGCAACGGCAGCATCGACAGGAAATGCAATCCCGAATCGGCTCGAAACGGATAATTAACGCCATTTATCAAACAATACCATGGATGTTTAATCAAATTGTTGTTATTATTATAATGTGCGAGTGTGACGTCGATGTTTGGCCGCTGCGCTGCATTGCAGTTTGTTGTGCGATCACTATCAGCAAGGAATTAATCACGAATTGTGGTGATCATCATGTGAAGCCGGCCGGCGTTTGGCCTAGATATATTCAAAATTGTTATTGTTGTTAAATAAAAACAACATGCGGTTGGTAAACGCCGTTTTTACTATAACTTAGCGAGAGATAAAGGCGCATAAATTGTTTCAACAACAATCATTAATTACTAATCTAAATTTATCGCTCGCTCTAATAGAAAAAAATAAATGTTGACGTTTGAATGTAAGTATATACAGTTCGTTTTGTACGATCAAGTGGTTTTTCTGATGTGATTTATGATTGGTATGGATGATGTGATGAAAATTTTTTAATTATGGGTAATTTAAAAACAGCAACAGTTGCAATTTACAGTTGCTTTCAAATTGAAATTAAAAATTTGTAACATCGGTTGTAAATTAGAATAAACAAAAAATGGAATCAATTAATTATCGTCATTCAAATGTAGTAGTCTTTGGTGTTATTAGCTATGTACCTAAGACATATCAAAAAATTAAATAAGTAGTACTTTCATTGAATTTCCCTTTAAATTGTTTGAACATTTGTTAATTACTTATCGCCCCAACAGAAGAATAAGAGTCAGATTATATTTTGTGATTTTAGTTTAAAAAGCGGCTATTTACAATAAATGACATAAAGAATGTTAACACTAACAAATTAAAAAGTATCAAATTTAGGATTAGAAAATTTGTAACGTGTGTCGTAGGATCAGAACAAATTCTGAATTTAAACCAATGAATTCTCGTCATTCAAATTCAGTTGTCTTTAGTGTTATTAGCCACCCACGAAATACATAAACATTAAATAAGTAGTGTTTTCCTATAAACTCTTAGATATGTCGTTAGTTTCTCGCTTAAAATTGACAGTTGGGACTGAAAATCGTTTAAAATTCGTAGTTTCTCGCTTAAATTTGACTGGTGGATCTGAAAATCGCGTAATTTTGGTAATTTCTCGTTTAAAATTGACAGGAGAATCTAAAAATCGCTTAATTTTGGTAGTTTCTCGCTTAAAATTTATAGATGGATCTGAAAATCGTGTAATTTTGGTAGTTTCTCGCTTAAAATTGATAGATGGATCTGAAAATCACGTAATTTTGGTAGTTTTTCGCTTAAAATTAACAGGTGGATCTGAAAATTGCTTAATTTTGGTAGTTTCTCGCTTAAATTTGACAGGTGGAGCCCAAAAATCGTCCCCCCATCAAAATGTTGATGATTAAATGTAAGTATAACTCCATATTGTATGATCAAATGGTTTTTCTGTGGTTTATGACGGATTTTCTTTACCTATGGTCCGATAAACGTTCAAAAATTGCGAATTTATTAATAGAATTTTTAACGTTTGTCGTAGATTGGAACAACCTGTATAATTTCGTTATTCGAATTTAGAAGTCGTTCGTTGATAAACGTTATTAGTCACGGGGTACGTGCAAAAAGTCAATTCACTGCTCCTTTTCATTGAATTAAATTATCTCATTTTTTACTATAACTGCTAGATAAAGCGCGCTTTTAACACGACGCGTAGATTGTTTGAACAATCGTTAATTACTAATCTAAATTTATCGCTTCAAACAAAAAAAAAATGTACGATTAAGTGGTTTTTCTGTGATTTGTTTATTTTTTCTATGTGATGTAATTACACAATAAGCGATTTAAACAACAGCTGTTTAAAAAAAGAGCACATTGCAAATAACATCTTCGAATTTATGATAAAAAATTGTAACTTTTTTAGTGGATTTCACAAAACTATACAATTTCAATATCGTTATTCAAATTTATTGTTATCATAAAATAAACTAGACATTGTAAATATAATTTTAGTCTACTTAGATTAAAGTTTTTACAAGTTCCGTTGATTTTTAATTAAAGTAATATCCACATAATATTTTGTCATTTTCTTTAGTAATCGATTGGATTGAAAACTACGACAAATATTGAATAAAATTATTTACTACTTTGTTTTTTATGTCTCTTATAAGACATTGGAAATTTAGGTATATGCGACATAAATTATAAACATGTTTTTATTTGCAATTTTTAGTTCATGATTGCAAATAGTTCAACATCAAACGCATTTACCTAACACACTATTTTTTCAAAGATGATTTATGACTTCATTTTTCCGATCACGCATGATGAAATTTTAAATTATGTCGCCTGCTATTAAGAAAAAAAAAAAGACGAAGAAACGTTGACACTTACACAACCAACTCTCAGCTCGGATGCAATAAATTCTCAACGTAAATTAGAATGGTGTTGTGTAAAATATGAGATTGTCACGATATTTGGCTATTTGTAGCCGCTTTAAATTAATACACATTTAAAAATAAACATAAAAATTTGATGCATAAATTGAAATCATCTTGTAATAGGCAGCATTTACCTCCTGTGTTTTCTATTAATTCGTTGAAATGTTAAATTATGACACTGCTTAAAACGAGAATGTTATTAAAATAAAATAAAAGAAAGAAAAACGTTGACACATACAAAGCTAAGTCGATTAGGTGTAATAAATTTTACTTTTACATTAATAATAGTATGTTGTAAATGAGAGGATTGTCGAGATTTTTCCATATACGACGTTAAAATTGTTATTTTATCATCTTTTAGAAGCACGTTATTCTGGTTAATGTTTCATAAATTACGTTGACGTTTTCAATTATAGCCACTCTAAACCGCACCAAATACTTAAAAACTTAAAATAGTTACAATGCTTATAGATGATTAATTGGGTGTCTTTGTTCTTTTAAGTGTAGCACACATTTTAAAATTCTTTGATAAATCAAGAAATTAATGTCTGGTCGGTCACACATATACAAAATTAGTAATCCAACTTCAATGTACTTCAAGGTAAAGTCGTATTTATCAATATCTTACTTTAATTTAATCACATTCAGGTTAACACTAGTATTTATTCGCTCTTAACAATTTTTTGTTATGATACTGAAGAATTGTAATATGGATTTTTTGCATTTCTAGGTAATCTACGCCTATTTTGAGACTTTTAAGCCAACGCAACTAAATCATCGGACTATTAAACAGCTGTAATAACAATATTTGGAGTTTTCGACGTCACACGACATTTGGAGAAGCTTAAACCAACACAATTCTTTAGTCATTAGGGTAGTAAAAACTCAATTTATGGAATTTCGCTACATTTCATGTCATCAACACCATTTTTAGTCGCTTTTAACAACTTTTTAGTTGTGATACTGAAAATTCGTAATAACAAATTTCTGCATTTCTGCATTTCTTGGCTTTTTTGTCATTTTGCAATTCATTGTTTTTACTTTTGACAATATCCACTATATTGCATTCAAATTTTACACATTTTAAAAAAAAAATTACAAAAAAGTCTTAAATTTCATCAAAAATATATAAATTCAACGACCTACTTAACTTTTAACCCAAAATTAGTTAAAAAGTGACTTGGAAATTTAACAAATCAGTTCAAAATGTCTGGTACTTTAACGAATTTTTAGCAATTTTTTTTTCGTGCTGGACAACTGTTTAGTTTTGGAATAGTAAAAGGTTCTCAATTTACAATTTTTTGCATTTCAAGACGTTTCACAGCATTTAAAAACCAGCACAACTTTTTAGGCAACCTGAATAACTATTTAGTCATTTAGCTAATAAATAATCGCGAGATAAAATTTCTGTTTCACTCCATATTTCACCTGATTTGGAGTCGTTTAAGCAATTATTATTTTTAGGAATATAGATTTTCTTCATTTTTTTAAGTAAATGCAACCATGCACTATTACAAAATTGCAATTTATTGTTGCCGTGACAAACAAAAATGTTAACACTTTCAAGGTTAACCGCCAAGTGATAATTTTTTTTTGTACATAAACTAAAATAATATTGTAAAACATAAAAGATTTACATGGCGTTTTTTTTTCGCGCTAACTTGTTGCCATTATACTACTTATAGCATATGTTAAGTTTTAAATTATGTCGACTTTAAACTAGCACATATATTAATACTATTGACATTTACAAAGCTAGCCTGCTTAAAGGTGATAAATATTATTGGTAAATTAAACAAAAAAAACGATGATGATGTTGTAAATTGGATGTGATTTCAAGGTTGTTGCGTTGCATTCGTTTTCCATATTGTGTGTGTTGACATTTTCAATTGTCTCCAATTTGCAATGGCATTTTTATACTCAAAAATTTTAATTTTAAATTTAATTTGTTTAGTATTATTTCAAACTTTTATAAAGATCGCAAATTTTATTTGTTCACAAATTTAATGCTTGTTCACGCATGTTCAAATAAATCACTCCATCTTCAATGCATTTTCTATGTAAAATTGGCACTTAATTATGGACATATATGTACAAGTATATGTATAATTTTTCATAGAACATAATATATTCACGCTCAATTTTTATTACCATTATTACTTTAAAACAACAAATTCTCCAATTTACAATGGAATTTTTCGAATTTTTATGCTGAAAAACAAATTTATACACTTTTTATAGGTAGTTTTTAAGTGTCATTGTAATGTCGTAATTTTTTTAGATCATTTTATCGGTTTTATAATTTTTTACCAACTTTTAGAAAACTGTGTAACAATTCTTGCAGAAAAACATCATCAATTTAACTTTTTTTTTGGCAAATTTTACGCTTTTTCACACATTTACAAAAATACCATCCTAAGCGCCAAGCATCTTCAATGTAAAGTAGTCAATTAATGAAGAACATGTTTGTATTTCGATATTTTTGTTTTTTTAGCATTGTAACAACTGTCTAATAACTTTATCATCATAAAATTTATCTTTTTCGTTTGTTCACGCATGTTCACACATGTTCAAGTTAATCATCCTAACTTCAATGCATTTTCAATGTAAAATCGCCACTTAATTAAGGCCACATCTGTACAACCATATATAATTTTTCATAGAACATGATATCACTCGCTCGCTATCACAATCCTTTCGTCAAAAACACCACGTCAATGCGATCGATACTAGTCATGCCGCCAACATTTTATTATTATTATTTTAAAACAACAAATGACTGCATTGTTTTTCAAGCGTGGGACTATTTTTACGATTATGTACTTGAAACACGAAACGTTTATGCACTCCATACACTCTCTCGAAAAAAATCTATCCATCTTCGTTTGCCGAATATAACGTTTTATTACTTTACTTCCACGATGACGAGAATAGATCCGCAACGGAATGGAGAAAAAGAGTAAGCGTCCGCCTGGTTGGTTCACAGTTCAATCATCTAATGCGATATAATCGATTCGAATCGAATTTAAGTTAATCAACGCACAATTGACTACCATTTGTGTTGTAGAATTGTTTTTTTTTATTAATGAATCGTCGGAGTGAGATAAAAATAGTGCGAGTGATGCAATAGTGTGGCGCGGCGATTAATAAAACGCACGACAAAAGTAATAAAGTTTCAAGTCTTTAATCTAGTTTTCCTAAAAAACAGACAGTTTTTATCATTTAAGAATAGTAGATATATTTTTTAAAATATTTCTTGTTTACAGAGTTGAATATTGTACTTTAAACATATATTGTACATATTTTTAATGAAACTTCTATTTTGACGTTAGTTTAGATATGCCCAGAGGAAGTATACTAATACAAATATAGTAGGATTTTTTGACTCTGGCGGGTTGCCCCGCTGTGAGGCCATAATTAGGGGCTGGTTCGGTGTATACGTTGTATCCTTTTCTCTCTTTAACACCACACGATGAAAGAGAGGGA